>OX101793.1:15446618-15724118 GCA_944452715.1 Ophion slaviceki | reverse complement strand
TGGCTGGCACTCTCAGCCACAGCTGCTACATTGGGATGTTGAATAAGTTCTTGCTGTTTTTTAGTGGAAATGAATGCTTTGTTAAAAAAACCATTCCTAATGCTTGAAAATGTTTCGAAATGGGTTGCGTGATCAACTCCTAATGATTATGCAAGTTCAGCTAGCGTCTGACATGAGTCTTCATGCAGTAATGCCTCCAATTCAACACATCAAAATCATTATTTTTAAGGGGAGGGTAGGGGTTTCGGCGTGAAAGAAAAACACTTTTTTGCAATTTTTTCATCTACCAGGTGTGTAAGTATGAAACCGGAATTTGCCCATAGGTGGCGCTAGATATCGATGCAGTTACCGACACATCACGTCAGCGGTGTCTTGTTATTGTATTGATATCCGACAAAGATTTCCAACTCACAATAATACGAGTTTCATTCAGTAGCATTAGTTTATCAGAGATAAACATGTCGAGTTTTGTGCCAACAAATTACGATTTGCGGACAGCACTACTTTTCTGTTTTCATCTGAAGAAAACCGCAGCCGAATCGCATCGAATGCTTGTGGAGGCGTTTGGTGAGCATGCTCTCGGTAAAACACAGTGTTTCGAGTGGTTCAAACGGTTCAAAAGTGGCGATTTTGACGTGAGGAACGAAGAACGTGGAAGACCACCAAAAAAGTTTGAAGACGCTGACCTGCAAGCCTTGTTGGACGAAGACGACGCTCAAACACAACAACAACTGGCGGATCAGTTAAAGGTGACCCGAGAAGCCATCTCCAGTTATTTGTTTCATATCATTACAATAAACGTGTTTTTTCTGTACAAAAATTCCGGTTTCATACTTACACACCTGGTATATGGATAGAGTAAATTTATTGAAACTTTTTGTACATTGTTAAGTGTCATTTCTAGAACATTCCGTGAAATTTGTACGCGAAAATATCCACAAACAAGCCGGTGCCGCGTTTTTCTCGAAACCACTTGTTCAAAATCCGTGTTCACTGCCATTTGAAAACTGCACGACCGATTTATTTCAAACTTGGTACACACTTTCTACATATGAAATACCCCCTCCCAACGGTTAGTTTGAGATTTTTTTTACATTGAGGGGGTTTTCTACCCCCAAAATGGCGGAATTTTTCGTGAAAAATAGCCCTTTTCACTTTACATGACCGCCAAAAATTTAGAAATGAAAAAAAAAATTATCAAAGACCGTTGGGGGGAGAATTTGATGATACTTTGACTAAATTTTAATGGTACTTGATTTTAGATAATTTCTAGCTGAGATACAGTGAACACCGCAAATCGTGTTTTTCCAAAGGCGTTCTTGGAAAAGCTTTGTCACCGGCTTGTTTGTGGATATTTTCGCGTACAAATTTCACGGAATGTTCTTGAAATGATACTTAACAATGTACAAAAGGTTTCAATAAATTTACTCTATCCATATAGATGAAAAAAAATTCGCAAATAAGTGTTTTTTTTCACGCTGAAACCCCTACCCTCCCCTTAAAGCGTCTAAACCAATATCTGCACGTTGTTTCCGACAAAGCATGGACGCCGTAAGTCTCAACAACAATTCTGTGTGCTTCAGCAGCAGTTCTTTTTAAATAAGGTAGTGCAGTAAAATTCCTCGCAAATACTTCTTTTTGGGACGAAAATTGACATGTTTATCACTATGAAAAAAAAAATGTTTACACTTCGGTGAAATGACATACACTGAATTTCAAGCTTGCTTTTACTGCCGTCATATGGAAGAAGGCGGTATCTAGAAAAAGAAGGAAAATGCGTTTTACTATGTAGAACGATGGGAAACTTGGTACTGATTCTAACGGTACCAAAAACGCATTTTCGTTATTTTTTGTGCATGCCGCCTTCTTCCATATGACGGCAGCATAGGACTTTTTTATAGATGCGTTATCATCTTAAGGGCCTATTCCAGTGTGACACTTCGAAAATTGATTTTTTTTGTTGCCTTTTTCGATAGTTTATACTTTCAAGAATATCATCATCATTTATATCATTTTATCTTGCAATAATCCATTGTTAAATCTTTAAACGCTTTTTTCTCGAAATTAGATTTTTCAAATTTGCTGATATTGTAATTCAAAGAGTAATTATCCGATTGACTTGAAATTCGAATTGAGTACTCTTGAATATATTTACTCAACAATGACGTAGGATATTATTGATTGGATAAAAATTGAGGATTTGGCATTGAAAAAAAGACCATTTTATAGGCAAAGAAACAAACTGTTTTTCATAACTACGCCATTTTGTTAGATTTTGATATTTTTCGAAAATCCTACGTCGTTGTACAGGAAATACCTTCCAGTTTAATGAATTTTTTGTTCCTTTTTCGGTTTCAGCTACTCAATCGGCCGAAATCATGTCAGCAGTGGAGGAACTTTTTTTTGGCGCCTCCGAAGGCAGCGCATAAGTCGCTTGAATCTCAATATTTTTCTATGAAAAAATTATGTAATATAGGTCAAATATGGCCAAATATATTCTTAATTTTTCGAAACATTTAATTGAGTACTTTTCTTCCGAAAAATTCCCGAAAATCCCCCAAATTTTCAGCGTCCACACTGGTATACCCCCTTAAACTATACGCACGCAGTTCGGTAACGCCATGTGTTGGAAAACAGCGAGAACTTGTTCAACGTCCTGTTATGATGTCTCAAAATGACCTCACATTTTAAATTGCACGCCATTTCTTTTGTGGCGAACATAGAGTACTAGTATTTGGCAACTGGCATCAGGAAGTATTGAGGTTTAGTCATGGAGAATTACACGATCGAGCAATAAAAATTGTTATTTGCTGCATTGTTACTGAATAGCCATTGCAGACGAAGTTTCATGGTCGTGTTATCTCGCGCGGCGGCAATGTGAATTGGCCACTAAGATCGTGCGATTTTACGCCATTGGCCTTCTTCCTTTGGGGTTTTCTGAAATGAAAAGTGTATGCCAATGATCCACAGACCATTCCGGAGCTCAAGGAAGCAATTGAACGCACTATTAATGAAATTAGTCCGCAATTATAACAAAGTGTTTTGACAATTCCCCAGGTAGGAATTTACGATGAAAAAAGGGCTCGCCAAGCTCTGAAACAAGGCTGACATTTTTTAATTCAGGCTGAGCACCAGCCTGATTTCAGGCCTAGCTGAACCTCTGAATGATAACGCGGTTTCAGGCTCTTGCACACAGGCTTGACCAAAGGCTGGTAGAAAAGCCTGTACTAAGCCTGAAACGACGAAACAACAAGGCTCAAAACGAGCCTTAATGAAGCCTTCACGAGCATTTATGACCAGGCTTTTCCCAAACTCTTCCCAAGGCTATATGAGGCCTGTTTTTAGTTTTTTATATTCTACATTGGGGTAAATTTAATAAATTTGTAAAGAATTCATTTGATTTGTTATATATATTTATTATTTGTTATATTATTTGTTACAAAATTTATATAAAAAATATTTTGAAAAACAATACTTTATTTTATTACGTACTTTTATTTTCGTATATACTTTTTTGTGTACCTCATAAATATCGATAAGAGCATATGTTTAAATGTTCTGAGCTGCCTCCTTCGCTTTCGTTTTTCGTGCCTTCGCACCCGACAAATTTGTTGCTAAATTTTTTTTCATAAAAGTACAGAAAAAATATTATTTTAAACTTATTTTATTTTATCACAACCTGAAACAAGTCTGCACCCAGCCTTGATTTTTCAGCCTCAAAATTCACCGGCTGAATAAAGCTTGAAATAACCCTGAGTTTAGGCTAAGCAGCCAGCCTTGGTTCCAGGCTGCTCCAAACGATGCAATGAAACCTGGCCCAGGTCTGTCTCACTCAGGCTCGGTGAAACAAGGCTCGCACAAGCTTGTTTCCATCGTCAGCCTTTTAATTTCCTACCTGGGTCGGTCAAAAGAGTGAACGTTTGCAAAGAGGCACGAGACTTAATAAATTTTAATGTCAGGTCAATTGAGACACATATATAGAAAAAAATATATACGAAAGATTTGTAAAATTTTACATAAAAAATCGACGAAAGTGTGTGATAAGAAGTTTTTCGCATTTAGCACGAGCAATTTTGAGCTTCTGAAAAAAAGTTTTCGACGTTTTCGACGCTTTTGGTCACTTTTTCGGAATCGCCAAAATCGCGAAATTCCAAGCAGCCGTAGCGTTGGTTCTACTTGAGTAACATGAACTTACAATGAACATCCCTCAGGTGACACCCTTCGATTTTGTTGAAATTTGGATATGTTATAAAGCACCGAAAAGTAAGCGATACGCATTTTTTTTTATCGGTAGAAAAATGGCTGTAAGGGGTGAAACCACCTCTCGAAAAAAGGCAACTCTAGGGGTAATATAGCAGTTTCACACATAAGGAGTCCACCGATTTTAATGAAACAAAAACGAAAATTCTTCTAATCCGAAGCAATGAAAAATCCACTATAGTGACATTGCAAAAAAAATTAAGGCGTGAACCACCCCTATATTAAGGGGTGGTTTCACCCCTTAAAACCGTTTTTCCGCCGATAAAAAAATACGTATCGCTTACTTTTCGGTGCTTTATAACATATCCAAATTTCAACAAAATCGAAGGGTGTCACCTGAGGGATGTTCCTTGTTAGGGAGGAGATTTTAAAAAGGATTTTGGTGGACCGAGAGAATGGTGCTTCATTCATACCGATATCTGAATTAGTTTTCCCAGAAAGCCCACTTGAAAAATGGCCGAAAACGAGGCAAAGGGTATGTGTGGAAAAGGTCGCGAAAATCGATGGTCCGACTTCAAAATTCTACCAAAAATCAAATAATCCTCGAAACTCCAGAAATAAAACGGCAGTTTGAAGAAAAAACTACTACGAGAAGAGTATACATAAATCGAAATTCCAAATGCCAACCGAAAATAAATGATCGAGGATTCAATGATGCCACTGATTTTTGGCCAATATGGGAAAAAAATTTGGATTCTCAATCTTTTTTTTCTAATTCTATATCAATGTATTTTCACCCTCTGAACACGAATTCACCATTAATTTTTCCCACAACCCAATTTTTGTTTACAAGGAATCGTCAAACGTTTGTACAAACCTGTTTTCGCATTTTCCCGGAGTAGCTTCAAGCTTTTGACAAAAACTCCGAGATATTCTTAGTCAGTGGTAAATTTTCAATCGGATAGGCTCCTAAATCATTTTAAAAAAGTCGAAAAAATATATTTTAGAATCTTCTAGCCACTTCTCATAATCGCCAAAATTTCAAACAGCCGTGGCATCGTTCTTGTTCCAACCACGGAGATTCAACGGTAAGTTTCCAAGAAGGATTTTGGTAGACTTAAGAAATGCCGCTGGATTTATTCCGATATCTCAATCAGTTTTCCCGGAAATTCCGCTTGAAAAGTGGCCGAAAAAGTGGCAAAAGTATGGAAAGATTCGCAAAAATCTATGGTGCAACTTCGAAAAACTGCCAAAAATAAAAAAAGACGTCGCAACTCCACGAATCAAATGGCATTTTAAAGGATGAGATGCAGTCAGAGGCGTGAAAAAACGAGCATTTTTAATAATTTTTTTTTAATAGCAATTACGTTTGTTTTTTAAAAGTAGTTACACAGACTTTTCATGTTATATTTCAACTTGACTTGTTAAAATTTTCAAAGAAAAATATTGATTACTTATAAAAAAATCGCCATATTTGCCGGACCCCCTTTGACATGCAGTGCTTTGCGGTGACCATCATAAAATTTTACTCGATCATCTGATATAAAAAAACCAAAAAAAAAAATCATTAGTTTAATAATAAATCTAGTCCTTAATTGAAGCTTTTTTTCTTTAAAAATTAACAAAATGGCGGGTCCGACAGATAACTTTCGATTTTCGACCAAAAAATCGCTCGTTCACTGTTTAAAAAAATATAAGTTTTCAACAAAAATGAAAATCCTTCGATTAAGGACTAGTTTTTAATGCTGTCAATAAGCGCACCAAATTTCATCAAAATCCATCGAGTGATTTTTGAATTATAGTGATCATCGACTTGAAAAACATGGTTTCGAGAAAAACGCGTTTAAAGTTTTTCGATGTGGATACGGTATTATATGTTCGTAAAATTTTGAGCTCGATGGATGAAGCTAAACTTTTTTATGTATTTTGATCCGCTGAATCCGAATATCACAATTTTTGCCGAAAAGTCGAGCATTCAATTGTTTATAGCCAATTATTAAAACAATTTTTCAAAAAATTACGTTTTCTCCGGATGAATTTTATTTTTTTCGAACATTTTGGGCAATTTTAAAACGAAAGTATTCTTTATAAAATTTTACTAAAGTTCGTAGTTTTTGAGTGATACATTTTTGAACATTTCTGAAAGAGTTTTCCAATTTTACACTTGATTTATGTATAGAAATACTAATTAAAAAATTACTTACATCGAATCATCAATTCCTGGCCCATACAATAGGGCTTCTGCCGATGTGGAAGCTTCCAAAATATCAATTTGTTGTTGTCTTCGAACCGAAAATTTCCAGTTACGAACAAGACAATTTATAGACTATAATATGGAGAGGTCGAAACCGATTGCTTGCAGCTGCCGTCCGCTACCTGCCATGGGGGCCGACGCCCCTTCACTAATTGTGGGATATCCCGAAAACTATTCGTTGGACTGACTTGAAATTTTCAGGGAATATTTTCGAAACATCATACTTCAAGAAAATGTAAAAGAAAATCGATTTTTTGAAAATTCTGACTGCATCTCACCCCTTAAAGAGAAAACAATTATAAAGAGAATGCGCCCGAAGCCGAGTTTCAAATCCGAAACGGAAATAAATTATCGACGATTCAGTGAAGCTACTTATTTTTAGCCAAGATGGGGATTTTTCTTCATTTTTCATTTTTTCAGTCTACAAAAATGTATCAGGTTGATAAAAAAGTTTTGTCGCAATAATTTCAATATAATTTATTTATTTATATATCTTATACAAAACATTTCTAATCAGCAATATATTCGCCATCGGTTTCTATGACACTCGACCATCTAGTTGGCAACTCATTTATTCCCTTTGCCCAAAGCTGCGGCGGCTGGAACTCAAAGAAATTTGAAATATCCCTTCTGAGATCGTCGACGTTTTCGAAAGTTTTGTTTCTCAAATATGCCTTCAAATGTCTGAACAAATGGTAGTCAGATGGCGCGATGTCGGGAGAGTATGGTGGATGAGGAACGGTATTCCAGTGAAGCTCAGTGATTGTTTTGTGGGTTTCCTTTACGACATGGGGTCTCGCGTTGTCGTGGAGAAGGTGCACAGTCGCGCGTCTTGGCCGTTTTTTTCTTATAGCTTTTGCCAATTCCTGGAGATTTTCGATGTATCGTGTAGAGGAGATCGTCTTACCTACAGGGAGAAAATTGTGAAACAGCATTCCCTTTGCGTCCCAGAAACAGCACAACAAAACCTTTTATGAGTGACGATCAGATTTCGGTTGGTGTGGCGGTTTTTCTCCGATAGGAAGCCAGTAGGCTAAACGCGTTCTGTTATCATACAAGACCCAGCTTTCATCTCTCGTCACAAGATCTTCTAAAAACTCCTTGCGATGGTGGAGAAGCAGGAGAGACTGGCAGATGGTCACGCGACAGTTCTTATTGTCGCCGGTAAGACGGTGTGGTATCCATTGAGCTAGAACCTTCCTGTATCCCAAGTTGTGTAAGTGATTGACTATTGACGGTTGGGTGCAGCCAAGTTCTCTTGCTAGCTCGTGCGTACTTGCTTCCGGTTTTTCTTTGATGCAGCGGAGTAATGCTTCATCATCGATGGTCGACGGTCGTCCGGAACGTTCCTTATCTTCAAGGCTTGTGTCTCCAGATTTAAAACGATTGAACCAACGCTGGACTGTTCGATGAGAAACTACGTTCTCGCTGTATGCATCCTGTATATTTTTAGCAGTTGTGCTTGCGTTCGTGCCGCGCCGCCACTCGTAAAAAATGATCGCTCGAAGTTGCTCCTGCGAGATCGAAGCCATTTCTGTCCACTAGAACGCGCGCTCGCCCTTTTATACCCTGTCACGCGGAAGAGTAGAAAACATTCTAGAATATTCTCGATATAGCTCGATGTCATATTGCCTCAATACGTAAAAAGACATTTTTAAAATTTTTGCGACAAAACTTTTTTATCAACCTGATATTTTAACCCCTATGAATACCAATTCATCATTAGTTTACCCCACAACCCAATTTTTTAAATAAAAAATCGTTAAGGGTCTGTGAGAAGACGTGTTTTGCGTATGGCACTCGCAATTTTGAGCCTTCGACGAAAACGTAGACAAAAACCGTCATTCTAAATTATGACAACCCAATAAAAGAGTTTTCATGTGTACTCCGACTTCTTCTTTAATAGCCAATTACTTTCTCGTTTAAGGCGTTACCCCCACTTGTAGCGCAAAAAAAGGCCTTTTTCATGAATTTTTTTTTAAGAAAACTACAAAACTTTTTGAATCGATCAATATACCATCTTCAAGAACACATCTTAAAGAACTTTCAGTAATTTTTTTATTGAAAAATATTACATTGTTTAGTGGCAAATGGCCGTCAATGATATAATGTTTTTATATACACGGTTTGCGGTGACTAACATTGCGGCGAAGTGGATCGTCTGAAAAAAAAATGCGGATGGATTTAGTCAAATATAAGTATAAACTAGTCTTTAATCGAAGGATTTTAAAAAATATTCATTTTTCACAAAATGGCGGACAGTCAAAGTTAATGGTTCGATTTTAACGAAAAAAAACGGCTGTTTTTTGCCTATAAAACGGCCATTTTTTCGAAAAAAAAAATCGAACGATTAAAGACTACATTTTTATGTATTAAATAAGCCTGCAAAATTTCAAGAAGATCGGTTCATTAGTGTTCGAGTAATCTTGGTCACCAACTTCAGAAATGCCATTTTGAGAAAAACGCGTTTAAAGTTTCAATTTCACAACGGATTCTTCTCTTTCAACGCTCATATCTCAGTCAATTTTGTTCGGATCGACTTGAAATTTTCAGGACATATTCTCAGATACTTATACTTCACAAAAATGCAATGAAAATAATCGATTTTTTCAAAATCGCAATTGGGGGTTACCCCTTAAATTCGTGAATTCGTGTTTATTCCGCGATGGGTTTTGTAGAGACCAAAAGGAACGTGGGGGGAGAGAGAGAGAGAGGAGGGGGGACGAGATCATATCGTTCGTAAAAATAAACTCCGTGTCAAAATAGGAAACTTTTCCCTTGAGATATCTATGCTACTGTGCAACTAGGAGAGACAGCGAGATGGATAGACAGATATAGAGGAGAAGTGGTAGGGGCCGGTGTAATAGTAGCCTAGCAACACCCTCAGCAGCTTGGAGGGCGACTGTCCTGGGCCGCAGGAAGCTTTCTTCTTCAACCACCTTCTCGGGTTTCAATTCGCCTTATCTCGCGAGCAATCTACCTTGCCCAGCTCTCACAGTCACATGGCGGTGATATGACGACACGAAGATGGACCAAGAAGAATCGTTCCTTTATTTTTCCCCACTGTTATTCCATACCCGACAATCGTACGAATAATATTTTATTTCTTTCCCAAATGCTTTTCGTCGGAAAGGCTTTTTCGAATGAAAAATTGAAGCGCAATTTTTTGAGGTAGTACTGCGGATTGCCTAGTCGACAGAAAATCCACAAATTTTCGAATTTGAAAAAAAAAAGAAAATATAATACATTAAGGCGTTAACCCACTTGTAGCGCAAAAAAAGGCCTTTTTCATGAATTTTTTTAAAGAAAACTACAAAACTTTTTTAATCGATCAATATACCATCTTAAAGAACACATCTTAAAGAACTTTCAGTAATTTTTTTATTGAAAAATATTACATTGTTTAGTGGCAAATGGCCGTCGATGAAATAATGTTTTTATATACACGGTTTGCGGTGACCAACATTGCGGCGAAGTGGATCATCTGAAAAAAAAATGCGGATGGATTTAGTCAAATATAAGTATAAACTAGTCTTTAATCGAAGGATTTTAAAAAATATTCATTTTTCACAAAATGGCGGACAGTCAAAGTTAATGGTTCGATTTTAACGAAAAAAACGGCCATTTTCTGGCTATAAAACGGGCATTTTTTTCGAAAAAAAAATCGAACGATTAAAGACTACATTTTTATGTATTAAATAAGCTTGCAAAATTTCAAGAAGATCGGTTCATTAGTGTTCGAGTAATCTTGGTCACCGACTTCAGGAATGCCATTTTGAGAAAAACGCGTTTAAAGTTTCAATTTCAGTTTACACGAAGAAAATATTTTTTTTTGTAAACTTACATAGAGTCATCTATTCCGGGCATAAAAAAAAACTGCGCTTCAAAAAAATGCAATAAAAAAAATCGATTTTTTCAAAATGGCAAGTAGGGGTAACCCCTTAAGGTATAATAATAACCATGATACGGAAAGGAATTATTTGAGAACTGTATGTGAGAGTTGTGTGTATTATACTATGAAAAGTGAAGTATTAAAATAGCTATCAGATTTCACTTGAGTCATCTCATCGGCCCCCATTTCATAATTTTGGCAATATCCGTGGCAACGCTATACTCAGGCGCTTCCGATATATGCCAAGCATGTGTTTGTTTACCGTGCGTTGAATACGCTATCCCTTTACAAGTAAACAAATTCTGGCGACCCCCCCCCCCCCCCCCCCCCCCCGGAGCTGGCAAGGGAAGATTTGAAATGATTAGTGCCATTCGCCACTTCCAACCTATCTGAACTAATAGTCCAGTAAGACGAAAACCCAGCACTTTTAGCGTAAAATTAGAATTTTTGACTGGAGCTAGATGGTTTTATACTGAAAGTAACCCCAATGAAATTTTGCCCCCAATTCACCCCAACCCTAAGAAACAGGGGTTGAAAACTTAAAAATTGAAAACTTGAAAACTTAAGCCCGATCGGAAAATGTTTCAAACAAAAGTTGTTTGGAATAATAAAATACATATAAAGTTATCTGACGTCCGACTCCCTATCTTTGAAAATAGCGGCAGAAAAACTATTGGAAAATTCGGGGTTGATGCGTGTGCGAGCGGAGTAGACATATCGCTTCGTCCTTTTCTGGGTCAGTGGTGCTCTCGCGTTTTTGTGCCGCTATTTTTAAAGATAGGCGATTGGACGTTAGATAACTTTATACGTATTTCATTATTCCAAACAACTTTTGTTCGAAATACTTTTTGATCGGGCTATTAATTATCGAGATACAGCAGTTTTTTAGTTTTCAACCCCTATTTCTGAGGGTTGGGGCGAGTTATTTGCGTCTCAAAAATAGAACCACGACTCGACAACTTATTAAAAAATAGGCGGGCACATCCTTCTCACTGAAATTGTTGTATTTTTATTGTAATGTAGGAACTCCAAACCGTGCTTTTTACTTTTACCTGGATTGCGACCGCGACCCCCCCGAGCGAGACTTTGCGACCCCCCTGGGGGTCGCGATCCACCCCTTGAAAAACTGCCCTATATGGTGCGGGTTAAGTGCATTGATTTAGTGAATTAATTGCCATTGTATTTAGCCGGTAAGGCAAGCGAAGTTTTCGCAGACGTCATTCTGTATGTCCATACTACAGCATGTAAGGAATCAATTTTTTTTTCTAATGAGGTGGTTCGTGCACATACTACCTTAAATCAAACAATTGTTGCTGCCGTTTAAAATTTTGCTATAGTCGTCTACGCCAGGCTGCCGTAATAAATTCTATGAATTTAATTCGTTGATTTCATTTTTGAAGTTGAATTATCTATTGAAAAATATTATTCAATTGTACTTATTGTATTTGTCGTAATTATCGTATTTATTATAAATTCGATTGTATTTATTTATTTTGGCAATTGAATAATATTACTTCTTCAATTTCAATTGTCAGTGTTTTTCGTGCAACTGTATTTATCCATTTTGGTAATCAAAGCATATTTATTTATTTTTTCAATCATGTTTCATTATTGAATTTCGTTCATTTACATTTTGTTTATTATTCGAATGAGTTCATTCGTTGCAATTCCATTTTTTATGTTCATTTAATCTTTTTTATTTGATGGAGGAGTTCAAAGTCAGTGAGAAAATGGTCTTTGTGTGAGAAAATGCTCTTTTCACGCGAACTTTTAAGAGTGAGAAGCTGTTGAAATAATTGACTAGAAATTTACTAAATTTTCCTCTCCAAATGATCCCGACAGTCTAGTGTCAAAATTACTAGTTTCAGTGTTCAGGCACCCTGTCTGTATGACACCCACATACACACACACACACACACTCACACATATAATACATCACATTCACGAAGAGAGCAAGAGAGAAATAGACAGACGAGAAAACAGAAAAGTCACACGCACCATCCTGTGCACGAGTGCACGAACAATACGACGAAAGATCCAAAGGATGTTCCATGAAAAGCAAGATCGAGAGGGCACGAAGATGAAGATGACGACGATGACGACAATGATGGCAGAACCGATGTTTCTCGTCCGAGGTCGTTTCTCGGCGAATTTCCTGCCAGAACAAACGTCACTTATTTTTTCGATACATCGGACATAGGAATAGAGAGGAAGCGAGAGAAAAACGATACCAAGCAGGCCGGAAAAACGAGGCAGCAGGAAATTTGAGATCGAACCTCGCTGCGGGCGATCAATGAAAACGCGCGAATACAGAAAAATGTTTCCTCGATGCTTTCTCTTCCTCCCGCTGCACCCCGAATTCGCCACTTTCCCGTTCAAGTGCTCGATACAAAAGTCGTGACGAGAAAACGAGAAACGAAACGCGTTTTTTTCTCACTCTTCTTAATCACGCGCCAAATGTACTCAGGGAATTGACCGTAACAGGGGGAAAAAACTTGAACCTTCGATATCGCCGCTTACTTCGGGTGCACTGAAACTTTTCCTATTATTTCAACCAGAACCTTCTTTTTTCCGAAATGTTTGTGAAAAAAATTGACGAGCTCAAAATACAAATTACAAAACCATCGCTCGCAGTGAAGAAGCAAAGAGTACAAGTTTTTGATGGGTTTTAAAATGCTCCGCGCGCCGCTTGTGCGGAGGATATCCACGAGGCATATTGACGTTGATTAGGCATTCGAGCGTGGCAGGGACGTCGATCAATCCCAAAGTAATTCGCCACGTTATATATATATATATATATATATATATATATATATATATATATATATATATATATATATATATATATATATATGTATGTATGTATGGATATGTATATGTATATGTATATGTGTGTGTATATATATATATATATATATATGAAGAAGCAATATTTTCAACCCATTATATCAGCGTACTGTTAACTGCCAGCACATCCGGCTGTTTTGAGGACTGCCATTTCATTTTTTTTCCACCGAATCATTAATAATGAATCCAGGACGGTTCTCGGAATCACTTTTATATAAATATGCTGCTATTTATCTAAAAGTGATTTTAAAGCCATTGGGCTTTACGTAATATTGAGTATGGGTACAATGCGCTACTATGAGGGTGGTCCTCGAAGTCGAGTGTCCTCAAAACCACATTTCCGCAGATATGTGAACCTCCCCCCTCCCTCTTCCTCATTGCCTCACTCCCTTTTTGTCTGGCGATGAGGGTTGTACATCTCTTCCACGCGTTAAGCCCACGAGCTGACAGTTGAAAACTGCGGAATGAACGAACGTACGAAACGAATCGGGTACCAACACTAGCCATTCGAACTCGTGTTTGTTCGTTCGATATCTATATCTATCTATCAATATCTATACATATGATAACACTGTGAGGTCCGTGTGTCTGTTCGCTTACGACTGAAGAACTACTGGATCGATTTCGATTAATCTTTAACGGCAACGTAGCTTGAAGCTGGAATAGGATTTAGGCAAACGGGCATTACGCCGTGCCGTCAAGGGGAGGTACCTAAGTAAACGGTGAAAAAAACAGGTAAACTTCGGGAATTTTTATCTCAAAAACTAATGTTTCGATTGGATCCGGGTTTTTTTATTGGAAAATATGCACATTGAGGTATGTTTAGGAATTTTTAAAAATAAATTCGTTGACTGGAAGCGTTTCAAACGCGATTATCTCGAAACATAGTTTTCAAAGTCGGTGCCAGATGTATCTCGAAAACGGCTTGTCCGATTTTGTCCAAATTTGGATACAATATTCTTCGATAGTTTTTCTCGTTCGCCACGTAGGGGTTTTTCATTTGATCGAACCATTGCTTTTTTATGCAATGTGTATGCAATCCAAAATCGTCGTAAATTGCGAACGAAAAACGAATGTTAAATTAAAACGATTGCAATTCCGTCAAAAAATGAACATTTAAAAAAAATCCTACGTGGCGAACGAGAAAAACTATCGAAGAATATTGTATCCAAATTTGGACAAAATGGGACAAGCCGTTTTCGAGATACATCTGGCACCGACTTTGAAAACTATGTTTCGAGATAATCGCGTTTGAATCGCTTCCGGTCAACGAATATATTTTTAAAAATTCCTAAACATACCTCAATTTACATATTTTCCAGTAAAAAAAACTCGGATCCAATCGAAACATTAGTTTGTGAGATAAAAATTCCCGAAGTTTGCCTGTTTTTCTCGCCGTTTACTCAGGTACCTCCCCTTAACGACTGACAAATTTGGTAACAGTTATGAATATTTGAATAAAAGTGCCCACTAAATGGTTTTCTTTGCTATAAATAAACTCTTTTCTCAGTGTACAATGCGCAAGCATACAGCCCAAACATACAAATTGCATATTGAAGAATCCTTAGTCACGTCAGATAGAAGTAGGCTACAATGATTAAAAATCAGGAGAATAAAATCATTTTATGCGATGGAAAGTTCAAGTAATAAGGCAACGCACCACAAAGCCCAAATTTTATTCGACAAGTGGACCGCAAATTCGTTTTCCAGTAGCAGCAAGAAGGGAATTTTAATCCTAGGGAGGAAGGGTTACAAGAGGAAACAATTCGTTGCGACAGGATAGTGGAAAATGCAGAGGCAGGGAGACAAAGAGAGAGAGAGAGAGAGAGAGAAATGAAGAAAATGTAATTGAAGGAATATTGCGGGGTTCGAATGCTCCAGGCTCTCCACGCACGAGTGTGTGAAGCAGAACTATTGCAAGCGCATCTTTTTCTCCTTGTATCGTACGAAATTCTAGAGCTCGAAAACGGATGCTTTTGCCACCGCACGATCGGGAGAGCTTTTCTCAATGTTTGAACGTAACGGAAAACGACAAGGAGTAAGAGAGGCGGAGAGAGAGAGAGAGAGAGAGAAAGAGAGAGAGAGAGAGAGAGAGAGAGAGAGAGAGAGAGAAACATTGAAGTAGAAACAGAAGGTAGAACATTGCAGTTACCGCGTCACATGATAGAGGAGAACCGAGGGAAAAGAAACGAGAACGAACATCCACCCTGTGTGGTATTCTCTGCTCAAGTAACTCTCACAATTTGTGTTAGCAAAGGCAGAAAGGAGAGAGAGAGTGAGAGAGAGAGAGAGAGAGAGAGAGAGAGAGAGGGAATTCGTACAGGTGGTAACATAGAAGTGAGAGAAAAAGAAGAGAAGGAAGAGATGAGACGAAGAGTAGAAAGAAAAGGGATGGAGGATAGGTGGAAGCGAGCCCCGAATGGATTCGATGTGGCACGTTAATTAAACTTAAACTTACTTCTCGTTCGATCAGGGACGGTCTCGGCATCGGGTTGGCCTCTCTCTCTCTCTCTCTCTCTCTCTCTCTCTATACACACACACACACACACACACACACACACACACACACACACACACACACACACACACACACACACACACACACACACATATATATATATATATAGATCACGTGGGGGGTGGGGGGGGGGGATATTTTAAACCCCTTATATCTATGTCAAGTTGGCTATCAGCACATCCGGCTGCTTTGCGGAAGCTCCTCAAAATAACTTGTATATAAAGAGGCTTGCATTTGTCCAATGATAATTTTGAAGACATTGGGGCTTACATAATATTGAGTATGGGGACGATAGGCTCCTCAAGACGATCCTCGAAGTCGAACGTCTTCAAAATGGACCTTCCCCATATATCCATACCTTCCTCGTTCGTTGCTCATTCCCTCTCGTCTTCTTCATCTACCCTCTTTTCGCTTCTCATCATGATACGAGGACGTGGTAGAAACGAAGCTGCCAAAAGTATTACCACTATGTTCAACTCGACCCCCCCCCCCCCCACACCCCTCTCTCACTCTCGTTTTTTTGCTCACCCTGGTTCGCAGATTGTGAATACGCAAGGGGGTTACGTTCTGTTACTCTTACCAAAACTTTGCTAATGCGTTCTCCCTCTGCCTCGCCAACTGGCTCCCTTCACCCACGATGTATATCACGCGAGTGTATACAGGGTGAGGCACATCAAGTGTTACGGAGCAATAGCACTCAAACTATTGATCACTTCCAAAAATGTTTCAGACAAAAGTTTCAGTGTTCGAGAAGACCGTCGTACTGGCCCACGCAATTTTTTTCATCGGTGGAGGCGCTGAAGATACGTCAAGGTCAACTCCGCTCTTTTAAATGGAATGGTACATTTTTTTCAACGATCTTGTGGAGCACTTCAAGCCGCATAAACAACATCAAGGGGTCAAAGCCGTTCAAGGTCATTCAAGGTCACGTGTTAAAATGAAATACAAATGTAAATATCTCGGATCACTGCCAAATATTTGGCAGTGATCCGAGATATTTAGATTTGTATCATCGATACTGACCTTGAATGATCTTGAACGACTTTGACCCCCTGATGTTTTTCATGCGGCTTGAGGTGCTCCACAAGATGCTTGGAAAAAAACATGTGCCATTCCATTTAAAAAAGTGGTGTTGACCTTGACGTAGCTTCAGCGCCTCCACCGATAAAAAAAATAGGGTGGTCCAGTATGACGGCCTTCTCGAACACTGAAACTTTTGTCTGAAACATTTTTGGATATGATCAATAGTTTGAGTGCTATTGCTCTGTAACACTTTATGTCCCTCACCCTGTATATGCGCGAGTTACTTTTTCTTTCCAATTTTTTTTCTCCCTTGCTTCGTTCTTGACGCGTTGCTTACCGTAACTACTGGTATGCTTCATCTATTTCTATGGCCCTGCCTTGGTCTATCTCTCCCCCCCGTCTCTCTCACTGTTGGCCTTTTGTATGTTCATTCCCGGGAGTTTCCCGCTTCGGTTAATGTTCTCCTCACGTCTCATGCTGCCGCATTATACTCCTTCTGAAGCTCTCGAAGCTTTCTCTCTCTCTCTCTCTCTCTCTCCCCCCCCCCTCTTTTGGTTCATGCACTCATCGCAGTGGCTCATATACACATCGATGCATTAATTGGACGATGCACTTTGGCGAGTCTAAAATCTCATGGCTCTCTCTCTCTCTCTCTCTCTCTCTCCTCTCTCTCTCCCTCTCTTCTCTCTCTCTCCTCTCTCTCTCCTCTCTCTCTCCTCTCTTTGACGAAAGCATGTACAACCAGCCGCGAAAATGTTCGGTACAAAAAAATCATCACATCGAAATTTGCTAAAAGGGGAAGCAACGCAGTGTAAGGGTGCAATGTCCGGAAAATGATGAGAGGCGAGAGCGATGTGAAGCGCAGAGATTGAAGATCGAAAGAGAAAGAAAATAGAAAAGTGTGAGAAAGTCCGTGTTGCGATAACCCTCTATTCCACAAGACCTCAAATAACGATGAAAAAATAAGATTTATTTTAAAAAAGAACACGTACATGTTCGATCGTTCGGCCGACCCACTCCACACAATTTTAATTTTCCCGAGTTCCACCGTATGCCCTTGATAACGTTCAAGTTTGCACGCTGAAAAAAAAAAATTCGATCATTCAACCAAAATTCGGTTGGTTTAACAAAAGGTATCTTTAAATACGTTCAACTTGATTTTTGATTGGCATAACAAACGTTTTGTTAATCCAACTGATAGTTTTAGTGGTGTGAACTGTAGCTTATTTAGCATGTCTGAGCAACTGTTAAAACAACAAAATTTCGAGACTTTTTCTCAGTGCATCGTTGGAATGCAACAAGAATTCATTTTTTTCAATTGCTCAATTTGTTTAGCCGATAAAGATTCCGCCGTGTGATAAATGTCACTCGAACGTTTTGTTACGTAGGGTAGACTGGGTACGGTTGTAACAGTTTTCCGTTGATCGCCCGTAACGTTGCAATTATGGTATATGACGTGCAAAGAAAATGCTTTTTATTAAAGCCTGGAAATCTGCCTTCAAATCGAAATCACAATTGGGTCTCTTTAAGAATGCGAGATAAAACGCGTTTTGTAAAACATGTGTCACTGTCACAACCGTACCCATAGCAGGGACGGTTGTAGTAGAGCTGGGGGTCAGTTGTAACACATCCAAATAACACACAGTGCATGCATTGTGATTTAATTAAATTGTGTTTTAATTAAAAACACGTATTAAAGTACTCCTTGCTTGTTTACTAAGCTCAAAATGTCAATAATTATTCGGAAAATCACCCAATACCCAAACTGTTATATCAACGAAGTATTATCAAACATAAATTGATAAAAATACTTACTTGTTAACGAAAAAAAAAATCAATGGGCCCCCTCTGCGAGCGTCAGTTTTGCGGCAAGTGGCGCGTAGCACTGCCAAGCATGTCGAGGCTTGCAAGACGCGTGTCTCTCCCCTTGTACCCCTCGCCGCACCACTCATACGTTTATGAATATTCGCAGTACCCCGTTACAACCGTACTCAGTCTAACCTATTCTTATTAGAAATTTACGACCTCAATTACCAAAGAAAAGCCTTCCAATAATGGTAAAAATAAAGAAATGAAAAATGACTAAAGAAAATTAAGCTACAATATAGGGCATTTGCGTAAGGTACGGGGAAACAGTGGAAAACCCGTACCGCTATAGACGGTCCCATACTCCTCTGATTTTTTGGTCCACAGACTTTTGTACCCAAGTATCTACACCAAGGTCTCAGAAGTATTGGCCTTCCGCTGACTGGTTGATGCGCCAGCCGGTGCACGGCTAAACGGTCACCCCTCCGAGTATCGACCATGGACAACGCTGCTTAACTCGAAGAACCGCCATTACCGCACAATTCTTCTATATATATATGTATCGAATATCGCCCGGAATCGCTGTGTACACGAGGCGTGCGGGCAGCCGCACTTGAGTTATAAGATTGCCGTGGACGCTTGCCAGGGTAATATCAAACTTTAAAGCTCGGATTCTGGGCAAAATTGAGGTTCGTGGCTAAAGAGGGATGAGAGAGTAAGAAAAGGAGTTTGGGAAGACGGTGGTGAACGAGTCTGTGAGATTTCCACCCAATAACGGTATATACATATATATGTATATAAAGATTGGGACAATATACTTCTATGGAGACGATCCTCGAAGTCAAATGTCTTCAAAATCACGTGTCCCCATGCGTGTATATATATGCATATGTGTGTGTGTGTGTGTATATATATATATATATATATCGTTTTCGTCAACTATCCACGCTCGATGCCTCGTGAAACTAGGCATCGATTTCCGACCATGTGTCTCGTAATAGGCGATGCATGTGTGTGTGTGTGTGTGTGTGTATCTATGTATATACGTCCATGCAAGTTTCACAAGCAGGTTGCCACGGTAGATCCGTTATGCATGGGCACACATACAGATACGCATATGTATATATATATATACGTGAAACTACACGAAACCCCGGCTATGGGTCACGCTTAAGCTTCGTTATCAACGCTTTCCCATACGCGACTGTACGCTTTTCTCTCTCTCTCTCTCTCTCTCTCTCTCTCTCTCTCTCTCTCTCTCTCTCTCTCTCTCTCAAATTCTCTCGTGTCTCTCCCCGTGACAAAGCTACCAAGGTAAAGCCATCAATGCGCCCCGGCTTATGTACTCAAGTTACAAGGGGGCACGAGGGTGGAGCAGTCGACGCTGGTGACCAGAGGGGAATTATTTTCAAGAGCTTTCCTTTGATTAATTGAACTTAATCGAGCGTGGGTATTCTGTCAAATTTTCATATCAGCAACCCCATTTTCCGGGATAAAAGCGTCAAAGACGCCAGCTCAGTGTGAAAATGAATGTACGCACGGAATTAGGCAATCATCATTATTATTGTTTAAATGACGCGCTCGTTATTATATTATTGCGTGACGAGGGGGAAGAGAGGGAGGGCCGTAACGTTGAGTCGAGCAGGACCGGGACGAAGCGGAAAGATCTTCATTGAAAGGGCTTGAGGATTTTCGGTGTGACGTGAAAAAATTTCTTTGATGTAATTTTTACCAGACCTTACGTATTCCGATCACCATTGCTTCAGTCATAGCAAGAAAGCTGTGAAAATGTGCGTGTATATATATATATACATATATATATATATAGAGTGCCTCGCTACTTCGCGACACCTTCACTTTTCAAAACATACACGCCTGCGATCACTAATGCATATTCATATCTTTCTCTGCTGCTCCTAATATTCGCGTACTTTTGACCAGCCGACACCGACACACGCTCCTCGATAATTATGTGGTACAATATATGTACGTGTACACGCTGCTTTTGCAATCCTTCCACTGTCCCTCGTAGGGAGAACGTCATTGCGATGGAATTTATTTTGACGTCTTATTTTTTAGTTTTTCTTTTAAGAGATTTCAATGGCGATACCGTAGGATGGTATAAAGGGACGTGTAAAAGTAACATCTAAGGTCATGTCCGGATGAGGCGATATAAGCGCAGATTACTTTTTTTTTTAAACTTCGTGTGAACACTGGGCCTTTGAAAGCACAGTCGAAACTTTGAATTTCTCCGAAATTAAGCAAAGGCCGCAAATCCCGCAATCCCGCAAAGCAAATCCCGCAAATTAAGCGAAAAAAACTAGGTGGTAGTAGGAGAGGCACAAGCATCGCGTCGTCAGGGTCCGACAATCTGCTTTTATCTGGCACCGGATGCCAATCCTCTCCGTGCCATTGAGGCCCCAGTATCCACACAGCGTTAGTGTTTTCATAGATAAGTATACATTATTTTTTCCATTTGTTTCGACATTTTTGTGTACTTTCGTGACTGATATAAGTTTTTCGTGTAATATTTTCCCTTTTTTTTTGTTATTGGTTTTCTGTTTTTTTTTTCACAACCAATTTCTGATTCTTCCCGTTTATTTTGTGTATGTCAATTCTACACTGAGAAAAAATCCTTAATCCAATATCATTGGTGTTATTGAATGAAATTTCGTTGATTCAATTGTAAAATTGTTGGTGTAAATAATCGGATTTATTAGTCCAAACAAAACACTATTGACTTTAATAACATGATAGAATTAAAGTTTTTTTTCATTCAAAAGATATATTGTTAGCCGAGAACAATATATTATTGAAACTATCTAAAAAATTATCGTAAACAAATTATATAGTTTTGAATGCATTTTCTGCAACGAACAAAAAAAGCGTTTCAATTCATAACTTGAAAATTGTTGATTCGAATACACAAAAAAAATTGAATTTCGCACGTTTGATTCAGATAAAATTTCTATTGAGTAAATATGTTATTTTATTTTTTTCGCCATATCCGATATTGATTTCCAAGTACATTATTCGTTAAAATATTAATATTTTATTTTGATTGAACAATATTAAACAAATGTCTGAATTGGTTAAAAAATTATGCGAAAATAAAATTTGTTCCTTGCGCATTTGGTTGAAAAAATTCAACCAAATCGTGGCCGAGCGCCACCGAAATTATAGATATGAGGAAACCCGTAGTTCTCGGAGTAACCGCTAGAAGCCGCACGCGCGCTCATTTCTCGTATAAGGGTAGCGCGAACCGAAAATCTACTTAAACGCCAGAGAAACTCTAAAGAGTATCGCTTCTTGGCTTGTGGCTAAGATCAAAGTGTAGTATTTGTTCTTATCAGTTGAATATATGATATTCTCTCCATGGATATTCCATTGGATATCTGATATTCTCTCCACTATTATCGTGGATGATCATTCTAATGCTCACTTTTTATTTAAGATTTAAAACAAATTGAAAAACTTACGTCCCATGGCAAATTCGTTTCGACGCAGTAAAGAAATAATTAATTCTGTTGATTGTATTTTTGTACGAAATAAAAAATGTTGTAGCAACCGCTTAATTATTTCATCCATACATCTACGGATTGTATATAGAATTATTTCAATAAAATATAATTTTATTTGAAGGATAATGTAGATATTCAGAGAACAGAAGAGCTTATTCAAATAAAATAATATGTTATTTAAATCAATCACAATTTCCAATATTTTATAGTATTGTAACAATCTCATATTTCGGTAGCACTCCGCTGCAGCACATTTATTTGGATCAACCAATATATTTTTTTTATTCAATTGGTTTTTTTCTCAGTGTGAGAGAAGCTTCATCTATGCTACAGAGTTTCTAAAAATGGCGGAAAGAAATGCGGAGCAGTTGGAATATTATCTACGACAGCGTCCGGCCAACATATCGTACAACGTTGCATCCGAGAATGAAGACGATGGGCAGGAAATTGAAACCGAGGTATTAGACGAGTATAATGCGGATGAGGACCCGGTCTTTGTTCCTCCAAGAGGACAACCATATCATGATACATTTATATTCTTACTGAATTTTGTATTCGTTATAATAAAAAACTCTTTGCCTTTCAATATGTCAATTTCTGTATTTTTATTGCATGCATACATGCTATTACCAGGTGTGTAAGTATGAAACCGGAATTTTTGTACAGAAAAAACACGTTTATTGTAATGATATGATACAAAGTAACTTCTTCAAAGTATTGTCCGTCGCTATCTATACATTTTTCCCATCTTTCTGGCAATTTGTGGATTCCGCGCCAAAAGAACTGTTGCTCTTTTGAGGCAAACCAGTCATCGAGCCATTTTCGTACATCTTCGTAAGAAGTAAAGCGCTGCTCAGCAAGTGCGTGTCCCATCGATGCAAACAAGTAGTAATCGGATGGGGCAAGGTCCGGTGAGTAAGGCGCGTGCTGAAGAATCTCCCAACGGAACGACTCTATCGTTTCCTGGACCTGTTTTGCTTTGTGTGCTGGTGCATTGTCATGCAGCAAAATCACCTTGTGTTGTCTTTGTTGGTATTCTGGTCGTTTTTCACGCAAAACTCGATCCAAATCGGTCATTTGTTGTCGGTAGCGTTGAGTATTGACAGTTTCCCCAGGTTTCAACAGCTCGTAGTAGATTACGCCCTTCTGATCCCACCAAACACACAGCATTGTCTTTCGTCCGTAGCGGTTTGGTCTTGCCGTCGATGTTGATGGTTCACCCGGAGTAACCCATGACTTTTTGCGCTTAGGATTCTCGAAATATATCCACTTTTCATCGCCAGTCACAATTCGATGGAGAAATGACTTTCTTTTGAACCTGGCGAGCAGCATTTCGCATGATGTTTTGCGGTTTTCCTGCTGTCTTTCGTTGAGTTCATGTGGAACCCATTTCTCCACCTTTTGTATCTTTCCCATGGCTTTCAACCGAAGGGAGATGGCTTCTCGGGTCACCTTTAACTGATCCGCCAGTTGTTGTTGTATTTGAGCGTCGTCTTCGTCCAACAAGGCTTGCAGGTCAGCGTCTTCAAACTTTTTCGGTGGTCTTCCACGTTCCTCGTTCCTCACGTCAAAATCGCCACTTTTGTACCGTTTGAACCACTCGAAACACTGTGTTTTACCGAGAGCATGCTCACCAAACGCCTCCACAAGCATTCAATGCGATTCGGCTGCGGTTTTCTTCAGATGAAAACAGAAAAGTAGTGCTGTCCGCAAATCGTAATTTGTTGGCACAAAACTCGACATGTTTATCTCTAATAAACTAATGCTACTGAATGAAACTCGTGTTATTGTGAGTTGGAAATCTTTGTCGGATATCAATACAATAACAAGACACCGCTGACGTGATGTGTCGGTAACTGCATCGACATCTAGCGCCACCTATGGGCAAATTCCGGTTTCATACTTACACACCTGGTAAATATTTTCCACTTTCGGGTCTTAAAATAATTCAACTTTTTCGAGCGAACCTCAATACCTTATTTTTTTCTTAAAAGTACATAATCTTAGGTGTAAAATCGTAAAAGTACTTTTTGATACCTTTATTTATTGCAAAGTTAAGAATTTTTAACTAAACTCCCGTTCTTCCCACATTTTTATACAAATTTCAATTTTTATTGAAAAATCTGTTTGAAATTTCACTTGACTGACTTTTGGATAATGTTCTAGATACTCTAACAAGTGAACATGAAAAACAAGTGTGCACACGGAGGGTTAATTTTCATTGAGTACTAGCCTGGGCTTGCGGCTTCGCCGGCGCTATACTGGTTGAAATAGTTCTTCTGACTACCTGATGTACAGTTTTTTATAATTCACATTACTTATTTTTGAAAATTTATATTCCATATATACTGACTTTTTATTCCTTACATCTTTATTATAGGTATAGATAGATTATTTACTTACAAAAATTTCAATGGAAATCACACTGATTGATCTGAACTTTACTTACTAACAAAGTACTGAAGTGAAACCTTTGAATTTTGGATAATATGTTATATTCTGAAATGAATTATCGAAAACTAAAATTTAATCGATTTCATAAAATTTCATTATACACTGCGTTTCCTGATTTTCTTTCTTCCCCGTCGGTTAAAATGAAAAGATTTTCTCGGTTGGTTACTCCAGAGCAGGCGACGTAGAGCTGAGCATGCGCGGAGCAGGCTGTTCGTAGGTCGACTCCAGCCGCTCGTAGCGGTTGTCCTTGCGATTTGTTAATCGTCATCGCAAAGCAAACGGATACGGGAAACTGCACTTGCTTGAATTGAAACGGAAAGTTATTGGGAATAAGTGGTATCCGCTGTATAAACACAGTCTCACCCCGTCCGCACCCCGTCAGAACTTCTCCCTCGATGACGTTTTGTTGTAAAGCAATCAATTGCTCAACATATGCTCGTTAAATTACGGGGAGATATACACCTAAGAGCCGGAAAAAAGGTCATTTTTGTGAATTGTTTCAAGGAAAACTATTTGAAATTTCGGATTGGGGTTTTAGTCATCTAAAAGTATATACATTCAAAAATATGTTTAATTTTCTTTATTTAAAAATATCAAAAATATACAACGATATTGTATGATCCTTGGAGCGTCGTAAAAAAATCTGCGTATACGGTACCCACTGGCCTTTCTTCAAAAATCATCTGAAAAAGAAACCAAAAAGATTATTAAATTAGATACTATAATCTAGTATTTGTCATAGCCGATTTTGAAAATATCGATTTACGACAAAATGGCGGACGTTTGAACATAAATAGTGATTTTTGGGCCAAAAATTAGTTATTATTTTGCCTATAAAACAAAAACTAAGTAACGGGAAAAAAGCCTATGACAAGTACTAGATGATGGTGTATAGAATAACCACAAAAAACCTCAAGGCAATCGGTTCATTGGTTTTCGAGAAATTTTGGGTACCGATTTGAAAAACGTGGTTTTGAGAAAAACGCGTTTGAAAATTTGGGAATGAATAAATCATGAAATTTGTCAACTTACATGGAATCATCGATACCAGGCCCATAGTGTAGGTCGTCTACGGTCGACGGAATGTTCATAGCTTCTAAATCCTCGACCTCGACCATCTAGGTGTATATCTCCCGTTAAATGAAACATATACCATTACCTTCGCGGCATTTCAAGCTACTCAACAGAAAAAACCATATTTCATTCGGCTCAGTAGTTTTTAAATGATGCGAGAACGAAGAGTCAGACAGACAGGCAGCCTTTACTACTTTATTATAAGTATAATTAACATCACAATAGTGTTACAAACATTTTAATTTTATATATTATTAATAAAGTCTATAGATGTATGTATGCATATGAATAATATTATATTATTCACAACGGCAGTTTGAAATATATTAAGAATAAATAGAATGATATTGAAACCGACATTGGTAAATGGGCTTCGCGAGAGGGTCCAATTGGGAAAGGTAGAACCCGCGAAGGTCTACGTTAGAACTAAGGAAATGTAATGTTAAAAATATTTTATTTTTTAAGTTGGTGGGTGGATATATAGGTCAAATCACGATAAATGTGTTCTGTCAGAAACATAATATATCAGTGCGCCATGATATATATTGCTAAGTGTCTTCATTCTCGTGACTTGGTGCTACGAACGATGTTCTCAAAGTACTGTTCCAAAATAAAGAGGGAGACTTTTTGATAGCAACTTAAAATATATATATATATATATATAGCAAGTACCGAATGCTCTGCGGTCATTGGCCACCGTGGTTTAATGTGTACACCATTCTTGGGATAACGATGAACGGTCACGCAATGAATCCTCCACCTCCCTATGCCTTTTAGCCTCTCTCCTACCCTTGCCGGCGGATAAGTACATTTTAGTGGCCCTTCGCGCTCATATCCGCAGCCATGCCACAGAGAGAACTTCGGAGAGACTTAACGACGGAGCGAGCTCGTTCATTGTTCGGTACACTTTCCGCGGTTCATCACGAGCCGGGGCTCTCGACTCAGGTCTGGGCCAACAAAGCTTCATATCACTCGCCTACATTTTTTTTTGTTTTCGTAATTGATGTCAAAGGATTTTTTATACGTATAATCATATTCCTCGTGCGCGATTATAAATAATTTATCGTGCAGTAAAAAGAAACAGACAATCAAAGTACCAATGAATAATGGACAATGGATATTTTTAGGGAATTATTAACATTCGCGTTGCAAAAAAAAATTACCAAAAAACGTAAGGAGGTAACCCGTTAAGATCGAACATTGAGTTTCCGGCCTGCCAAATTGCAAATACCTTCTTTTTTCCTGCCCTTTTCTCTTCCTGAAACCTCCGGCAGGTTCCCTGTGTGGGGCATAGACCATACTCGCGGGCAAGGAGAAGATTGCACAATGCCAGAGATTCTCTCCATCGGGAATTCTCTCCCCGGTGTGCCAGGAAACGAGAGGGGTTGGAAGGATTGAATAAAATGTTCGAGTAAGGAAGCTTGACCGATGCGGGCCTCGAATGAGAGCTCGTGCTCTGGGGTGCAAGAATGAGTATAAGAGGGAGCTAAAGAAGAAGAAGTAGGAACCAAGGGACGCAGATAATTTGCCCGTTCGAGTGTCCACGTCGTCGGGATCCCACGTGACACCCTTTTGACCATTCTTGGCCGTGTACCACCGGTTCGCTGGAGAACTCCTCCAGCCTCTGACCCGAATCTCAACTAGCTGTTCGCTGCCGGTTTTCATGAGCTTCTCCCTCATATGAAACCCCCGTACGTCTTGCCCTTCATACCTTTCGGACCTGGTCACGTATGACGCCTTTACGTAACGCTCGCACCTCCTTCGCAATACCCTTAGGAAGTGTCCCTCTCGGAGGATTTTTTTATGCGGATGGGCGCGAGCCAATGCTGAGCTGTCACCCATCCGAGTATGGGGCCGGGCCAGAGCGCCATCTGTCGGTGTCAACCGCCCTGATTAATTGTACAGCATTCACCTTTCCCCCTCCTTATCTTACAAATCATTTGTTACTTCGATTCCGCATTATTTCATTTGCCTCGAGGAAGTTTCCTCGACAGCTACGGGGAAGGCTCCATGGAATGAAAGGTTTCTGCTCTCTCTTGTGCTTTTTCTTCTCGCCTCGAGATTCCCCGGAAGTCCGACTATACGTGACGCCCATAATTTATATTATCTTCTTGGTAAATTTATAACTTGAAAGTTGTTCGTCCTGCCAATATCGAGTTTATTTGTGCCCGAAGGGCACCCCCTCCCCTCTACCCGCCAATGGCAAGGAATTGAACGAAAAAATTCGATTATTGGCTGATAGCGTGGTTGTGCAAGAAAGAGGGCTCCGGGGCACCTAAGAATTCGATAATGACTGCAAGCGAATCGACGAGCCGAGGACGGGGAGCATAGAAAAATCGTTCGCGTAAACGGGCGGAGCTTCCGCGGAGGGCCAACTTGCGGTGGAAGAAATTGCTAAACTTGCCGGACCTCGTCGTAGATGCTCCGAAGAATCTGTATACGTACATGTATACACATACATACACATTCGTGCTCTTGAGGGTAGCAAAGAACTTGCAGGAAGCGGTAGCAAAGATGACGGAAAAAAAAGGAACGGGAAAAAGTGATTTCGTGATCGAAGTTTTTGTCGGGATAGCGATGGGCTTGCGAGAGATGAAAAAAAGGACGGAGGGACGATGAGATACGAGGAAATTGATACGCCAGTTTTTTACATTTTTCATAAATATCACTGCTCGTAAATATTCGCAAGGAGAGTCTAGTTATTATTATTATCATTATGGAACTTTAGCAGACTTGATGAAAATTTTACACAGATACGCGCATACTTATGTATGGGTGTTTCTCTACTAATCGAAAAGTGGCCCATAAAAAGATACCCTATGCATGTTCTTTCTTAAAAATAAATAACAAAGTATGTATATCGGAAGGCAGTAATAAATTGAATATATATCTTCAAAAGTGTTTACTTTTTTGTTAAAACTTTATCATAGCTCATGACGTATAACCAATGATAAATCAACGAAAAAATAAATGCTGAATTATTAATTTTTTAGCGGTCGCACATACCTTGGTCTAATCTTCTTAAGTGCTTACAGCCCAACTGGAATTAAACTTATTAGACTCAACTTTTTACGTTAAAAACGTTTTCCTTATTACACCTCTCACTCTTGAAGATAATAATATCACTCATGTCATAATATTCATAAAGAAACGTTAACTGCTTTACACAAAACAAACATAATCTTACACTATTAAATATCACAATCAACATCTTGTTACTAATACTTTTAGTAGTAATTAAATAATTGTCATTATAGCTTACAACGAAATCAGTCGTAACGTTGTTTTGTTTAGAAAAAATTAGACCTTCATAATTTATTTCTCATAGGCAGGTACAGGTAACTTACAGTAATAAAATATTCTTTTCCTTTTTACGGTCAGATCTGGAATTGGTAATTTTTGCAATACTTAGTTGAATGCTATATCAGAAACAACAGTGTCATCAACTTTGAACGTGTGACGTTTATGGTCACAAATTTTCAGAAAAGTTACAGTCAATTTGCCATCTTCATTGTCTATCTGATTAATTACACCAATATACCCATGTTCCTTATTTTTACAGGGAACTTAAGGCGATCCTCTAGTTTCTCGGGTCGAAAAAATCGATTTTTTTTTTTCATAAATCACATCTACAACATGTGTAGAAAATGTGTGCCAAAGGATTTTTCGATATTCGAAGTGGTTCACAAGTTACGGCCCTGGAACGGAGCAGGTATACGGAGCAGGTATACTTTCAAACGCGTTTTTCTCGAAACATCATTTTTCGCAACGGTGAACACGATATTTCAGAAACTACTGCACCGATCTTGTTCAAATTTATACAGCATCTTTAATATGTTATAAGCCAGCGATTGAACTAGGATTATCATGATTGCTTCGATAGTTTTTCTTTGTACGAGCGAAAAACTTAAGAAAACATGAGTAAAAAATAGAATGTAATTTTCAAAAGTGTATAAAAAAGTCAATTTTTGTAATTTAGAATTCACTCTAGTTCAATCGCTAGTCTTAAATATGAAGATTAAAATGCCGTTTGGTTTTTTGATTTCAGATAAGCAGAACAGCCGCAATCTTGGTCACCGTCAAGCACTTCTTTTACTTGATGTCTTCCTGTCGGCCACTATAACGTTTATTCTATTATATATTTTGACTTCAAAAAAATTGTAAAGCTTATTTAACTGTTAATAAAGATTATGCAAAAACAATGGGATTGATTATTTCGATGCTTTGCCCGTAATAAATTATTGAAAAAGCCGTAAAAAAACAGCCGAGAAACTAGAGGACCGCATTAACTAGGACGTAGTCTCCGATGTTATATTGGCTAATTGAAATTGTACTTGGCCCAGAAACACTCTCAAATTTGGTATCGGACGGAATATTATACGAAACTTCCGTCTCTACAGTCTCTACTTTAGTCACAAATAGCATTATTCTGCGTTTCAAAATCGGGCCTGGATTCGTTTCCACATTTGGAGTCGGTGTAATTATCAGCGACGTTAAGTTGTGCCTTTTCTTCGTACTCCACTGTTCCCAAAATTGAAATTCTGACATTCGACGTCACAAAAGTCATCATTACCCAAAAGAAACAGCATACTGTCGGTCCCAGAAATCAGAAGATAACTGATATCTGACAATGCTAAACAACAAAACAGTTCCCTGGAGCATGAAACAGTTCCCTGTGCCATAAAATGCCAGGGGACTGTGCCCAAGGGACTATTATTTTTGCAAAATAAGTGATCTAGTGCTAAATCATTTGGAATCTTTCTAGAATTAAGAGTCACACGTGCTAACTTATTAACTAAATAATTTATGTATGAAATGATTTGTATTTAATCACATAAAATAGTAGAAAAACTACTTAACTGAAGACTGTTCAATCAAGCGGCTGTCACGTCATTCAGCCACAAACGCAGCGCTCACACGGAATAATATGACGTTAGCTAGCTTAGCTCGGCATTCGGACGAACTTTGCACCGTTTGCAGTTCGTTTAACGCAATAAATGATGTCTACTAAACGAAATACCAATCGGGCGAGATTTTGAAGTTAGACCAGGGGACTATTTTGAAATTTTTAGGACAACATTCCCGTGATAGTTTTTCATATTGAAAAAGTATTTAAAGTTATGGCCGTATTTTATAAACACATGTCCTCTATTCTAGTTAAACCTATGAATGTTAGAATTAGGCAATGTTAATACTAAAAGTAAATATTAGCCGTGATCATTGTCATGCTAGAAATAGGACACAACAGAAGACTGTGTTTTAGGTTTAAAATACATTTAAATGGATATTAAGATGTTACGACATTATGTGCATTATGACGCACCAAGAATAGATAACGAAATATCGTTTTAGACAGATACAACTCAGTAATAATGATTTTAAATACATCAAATTTGCATGGGACATCAATTTGCCATTAAGTAGCGAAACGCCTATATACGAATTCCAAATGTAAAATTGAGGCGAAACATCTGAGGAGAGACAAATTTTCGACTGTTTTTCTATGGCTTGAATTATGTGTAAACGTCACAGAAATCGTACCAAAAAAATTATACGCAAGAGAATTTTTTCGAATGTTTAGATTTCATTCGCCGAAGCCCCGCCGAGCGTTCGGAAACAGACGAAACAGCCTAGACGCTAAAGGTAGCATTTTGGAGTGGTTTAGTCCAGTCATCGTTGTACAAACAATATGCAACGACCGAACAACTGAAGACCTACAATCTACATGCCTCTGTTGGTAGACGCAGAATTGAAATGAAATGTTTAATACCGTCGTGTGGACAATCAGTTTTGAAACTTGAATCTAAATCTAAATCCTAATAAACTAAAATCTATGTAAAATAACATAAAATATATTAATCTAAATCAACCGGTGTGCTGTTCTAGAGGTTATCGTGCGGGCCTCTGAACCAGTACATCGGGAGGTCGCGGATTCGAATCGCAGTCTCGAGGTCTCGAAGAAAAAAATACATACGGGCGTGACGTAGCTCCAGTTCGACACGGATGTCACGCACACGGACCGGTACGTGTGAATAAAAGAAGTTGAATAGAAAAAACCTGGTAGTATTTTAGGTTTCATTTGCTTTATTTTTGTTCCTGCCTATATGGTCATTGGATTAAAATGTATCCTGCCTCGTTAAAACTTTTTACCAACCCACGGGAAATAAACGTCACCTCCTAATTCTAGAGCTGAGCGCGCTACCTATTTAGCCATTCTAACACTTGTGTAAAGTTTCTTTTTTGCTTTGACTATTTTTATCATTCTAATTCTATTCTAAAGAATGTCAATAGTTTTATTCATGACGTTGAAGTTGAATCGCTGCAATGCAACAATAATTTTTTCATATACCGCTGAACTTTTTTTACCCATCTAGGCGTGTCAGTGAAGTTAGCACAGCATTTGCCAGCAGATCAAAATTAAGGGAGAGTTCTCTTCACATGCAGTCGAGTTCTATAGTCCTTGATGGTTTTTATAAATAGTTCTGATGATTTTGGAAAAAAAAGTGATTGAAAAAATGATTTGCTAACTTCCAGTAGCAGATCAATTTGCAGAAAATAATAAATTACCGGGAGTTGTTTGAACATGCGGCTAAGTTCTATAGTTCCTGATAGTTTTTGGCAATAGTTCGGGTGATTTGACCAAAAAAAAGTGACGGATTTTTTTTGTTGTGCTACTTCCTATAGAAATATGCGGATGGATAGGCGTGGGTTCTGGGTGCTTTTTGTGTGGGATATTATCGTTTTGGTATTATTTTATGTATTTGAGAATAGTTCTGGCTTCCAGATATTTTCAAATAATTGTTAAAAATGTTTATGAATATCTCAACTATACAAGGATGCTGTGCCGATGTATAGGCGTCGGTTCCAGGTGCTTTCTGTGTAATATATTATAGGTTAGGTATTGTTTGATGTATTTGAAAATAGTTCTAGCTTCCAGCTATTCTCAAATAATTATTAAAAATGTTTATCAGCATCTCAACTATACAAGTGTGCTCTGCTGAAGAATAGCCGTGAGTACTAGGTGCTTTTCGTGCGGGATATTATAGTTTTGGTATTGTTTGATGTATTTGGGAATAGTTCTGTATGCCAGCTATTGTAAAATAATTGATAAAAATATTTATCAGTATCTCAACTATACAAATGTGGTCTACTGACGGATAGGCGTCAGTTCTAGGTTATTTTTGTGTAACATATTATAGTTTAGGTATTGTTTGATGTATTTGAGAATAGTCCGTGGTGATTCCCTCTGACATAGTTCTGGATTTCTATGTACTTTTCTTTGATAGTTCGGTTGTTCGTAAAGATTTTTTTTTCATTAGGGGGGGGCAACGTCATAAAATTTACTCGAGTGTACCGTTGTAAATATTTGTCTAATGAGAAAAAATTGTAAAGACATTTAACAGAACTCTTGCGGCGGTAACCAGAATTCCAAACAAAATCATTTTTTTTTAAATATGGTTTCACTCAAAGCATTCCATCCCGCCATCAATCTACTGCTCAGTCGGAGGAAAAAAAAAGAATATCAGTTCTGCTTCATAATATCTTACTATATTATCATACACAAAAAGCACTTGGAACTCACGCCTATCCATCAGCAGATCCTACTTGTATAGTTGAGATGCTGATCGACATTTTTTAATAATTCTTTGAAAATCGCTGGAAGCCAGAATTTTTCTCAAATACATCAAACAATACCAAAACTATAATATCTCACACAACAAGTACCCAGAACTCACGTCTATCCATCAGCATATTTCTATAAGAAGTTCGGAGGAAAACAATTCCGTCTTTTTTTTGTATAATCACCAGAACTATTGCTCAAAACTATCAGAAACTATAGTACTTAGCCGCATGTACAAAGAACTCCCGGTAATTTTCCGTTTTCTGCAAAATGATCCGCTACGGGAAGTTAGCAGATCATTTTTTCAATCACCTTTTTTTTTCTACAAAATCACCAGAACTATTTCTAAAAACCATCAGGAACTATAGAACTCGACTGCATGCGAAGAGAACTCCCACTTAATTTTGATCTGCTGCAAATGCTCTGCTGACTTCACTGATACCATCTAGGCTGTGAAAAAAAAACACATTTTTACGTATTCTCATCAGAGGGCTATGACGTCAATTTAAAAAAAACCCTTCTGATGATGATTTTGCACGAAACTTTTTAAAAAGCTGTGCCAATAAAACTTTATTTAACGATAATTATTTACCTCACATTTTGTAATAGGGATGCCTAAATTAATAACAAAAAAAAGAAAAGGTCAATAATTCATTATGTGGCCATTGGCCTAGGCATATATCGATATAAATTTACAAAATTAACACATACTATAACTCTTCGAAAAAGTGCCTTTGCGCAAAAACTTTCTTCCCTGAATGTTTTCAACGGCGGTCTACCTTTCGATCACTTCGCAAATCACTTCGGAATTGATAAAAATATCCACGTGCATATATCGCCAAGACCATCATAATAATATGACAGCCTCAACACGGAGCAGATCAAGCTGCGGTCCGGAATGCCGTAGTAAGGAACGGTTCATCTGTGTCATATGTCCACCGGATCAGAGGAACCGTGTAGTACGGGAGTAACAAAATTGTACACCGAGCTTGTAGGTTTTTTTCACTGAAACTGTTTGTATATAAGCAATCAGTCCATGTTTGTTACCTGCTGGCAGAGTGAAGAAAATTCGAATTCACGCGGTTTATATCGGAGACGTCAATGAAAGCTAACCTCAAAATTTTGATTTGCAAACTACGGTTCTGCTGACCCGGTCGACATCCGGCACAGATCAGCCGTGCCGTGACACGGCGTACATGGACGCCGTATTACGGCGGCGTACAGGCTACCGTCCTTCGGCCTGTTCAGGGTGACTTCTCTCGCCCGTACTAATGCTTTCGATTTTTTTAAACTTTCAAAGTGGACTGGCCCCTTAATGCTGCCTTCTCACATCGGGATTCGGGAACTACTGATCCGGTAAACATATGGCGCAGGTCAGGCGCGCACTTAGAAGTGTATGCCTGATCTACGCCGGATACCCACCGGATCTGTGCATTCCATGTACCAGCCTGAGGAGGGCAAATTGTTCAGGGCCAAGTCAGGCAATCTGTAACGGCGCCCTAACATGGCCCTTGCAAGATTTCCTGATTCAGGCCTCATCAGTTTGTCTTTATTACATCCGTTCTCCGGATTAACTGATCCAGTATTTCTGATCCATCCGGCACAGAGCAGGCGGGCACTTCTACAGTATTCTGGACCGTATCTTGAAACCTGCCTGATCAGTGATCCAGAACAACATATCTACTCGGGTCATTCTACTGTCGCGCCGATATAATATAATATAATATTAAATATATGGCCTTAGGTAGCATATATGACCATTTGCGGTTAAATTACGTAATAGTACGTAAAATATATTAATTGTGGTAAAGAAAAAAGTAAAATTCACTTACCGCCGTGAAACACCAATAAGAACCCCAGACGTTCTTGAAATCGTGAAAGCAACGGATATCACTGCCATACCCTCACAGCCAGATAGTGAAACTTAATTCTGATCACGGTCCCCTGTCGATAATGTCGATTTATAACTTAGGAGCGCACTTTGGAAGTCGACTGGGGTGGGTTTTTACCCCTTACATGAGTTATATGATTAAATTTCCAGTTAAAACTGGTATAAATTTTTTTTTAACGTTTCCCAAGACCGAGTCCAAAACTACTGGAAATGTAATGCATTCGACGGGTTAGTGAATCGTTGCCAAATTTTGCTCGCAGATTTGGAGCGAACGAAGTAACAATGGACCCGATTTTTATCGTCACGACAGCATTTCGATAAGACCGCCATACATCCTTAAGTGTTGTTACGCTATAGGACTTGGCAGGTGACACGGTGACGAGCCACAAGCCTCTTGGGAGATGAGGAACGAAGTCCTCTCGTTTGTCTCGCGGCCTGTCCTATCTTACGTCTCTATAAATTATAATATGCAAATTCACGGGTAGGTCTGTAAGCGGGGGGCCATGCGATGTAGGCTAAGATGGCGGGAAAGGCAAGCATATACATATACAGCGATGCGAGAGTTTTACGTTGGGGAACACCGCGAGTTTCGCGGCTCGGTAGATACAGAGGAAAACCCGCGGCAATTACAGAGGCTTACCGTACATACAAATTGAACGAGGGGTGGAAAGGAAGTAGCGGAGTGAACAGGGGGGGGGCGTATATATATTCGTTCTCTCCGAGAGTTACGAAGCGACCACCGTACCCGGAAATTCTTAAGAGCGACAAATCTGAGGCACATGGCAATGAAAGATCTTCAACGTTACATGAATTTCCAAATAAGGAGGCACACTGAAAAAATTACTTGGAATAAATCTGTCATTGAGGGATGCCAACGAATTGTTTATTGGGCAAATGGAATATCACATTATTTTGAGAATGATTTATTCCTTCGAACCGACAAATACTTGGAATAATCAAATATTTTAGTGTTTTATCTCAATATTTCGTTGGTCGTATGGGGATGAACAATTTCGTTGATCCAAGTGATTCTATGGTGTTGAAGTTTGCATCGTTGGAATGAAATAAAAATTCTTTATTTTTTCATTTCTTTATATCAGGTTGATAAAAAAGTTTTGTCGCAATAATTTAGATATAATTTATTTTTTTATATATCGTTTACAAAACATTTCTAATCAACAATATATTCGCCATCGGTTTCTATGACACTCGACCATCTAGTTGGCAACTCATTTATTCCCTTTGCCCAAAACTGCGGCGGCTGGAACTCAAAGAAATTTGAAATATCCCTTCTGAGATCGTCGACGTTTTTGAATGTTTTGTTTCTCAAATATGCCTTCAAATGTCTAAACAAACGGTAGTCAGATGGCGCGATGTCGGGAGAGTATGGTGGATGAAGAACGGTATTCCAGTGAAGCTCAGTGATTGTTTTGTGGGTTTCCTTTGCGACATGGGGTCTCGCGTTGTCGTGGAGAAGGTGCACAGTCGCGCGTCTTGGCCGTTTTTTTTTTATAGCTTTTACGAATTCCTGGAGATTCTCGATGTATCGTGTAGAGGAGATTGTATTACCTACAGGGAGAAAATTGTGAAACAGCATTCCCTTTGCGTCCCAGAAACAGCACAACAAAACCTTTCGTGAGCGACGATCAGATTTCGGTTGGTGTGGCGGTTTTTCTTCGATAGGAAGCCAGTAGGCTAAACGCGTTCTGTTATCATACAAGACCCAGCTTTCATCTCCCGTCACAAGATCTTCTAAAAACTCCTTGCGATGGTGGCGAAGCAGGAGAGACTGGCAGATGGTCACGCGACAGTTCTTATTGTCTTCGGTGAGACGGTGTGGTATCCATTGAGCTAGAACCTTCCTGTATCCCGAGTTGTGTAAGTGATTGACTATTGACGGTTGGGTGCGGCCAAGTTCTCTTGCTAGCTCGTGCGTACTTGCTTCCGGTTTTTATTTAATGCAGCGGAGTAATGCTTCATCATCGATGGTCAACGGTCGTCCGGAACGTTCCTTATCTTCAAGGCTTGTGTCTCCAGATTCAAAACGATTGAACCAACGCTGGACTGTTCGATGAGAAACTACGTTCTCGCTGAATGCATCCTGTATACTTTTAGCAGTTGTGCTTGCGTTCGTGCCGCGCCGCCACTCGTAAAAAATGATCGCTCGAAGTTGCTCCTGCGAGATCGAAGCCATTTTTGTCCACTAGAACGCGCGCTCGCCCTTTTATACCCTGTCACGCGGAAGAGTAGAAAACATTCTAGAATATTCTCGACATAGCTCGATGTCATATTGCGTCAATGCGTAAAGAGACATTTTTAAAATTTTTGCGACAAAACTTTTTTATCAACCTGATATTTATTACTTTCTAAACTCTTATTTTGCGGTTTTAGTCCCTGGTAAGGATCTTCAAAAAAGTTACAACGGTTTCGTACACCAAATGTGCCAAAAAAAATTGGGCAGTAAGGGAAAACATATTTTCGTTGCGTTCCAACGATACAAACTTCAATAAAATGTGATTATTTTCTCTGTGATGCCTACGGAAATGGCGTATTTCGCATACATTGTTCTGGATTTTTCAGGGTGACCTGTGCAAAGAGTATGACAAATGAGATCCAATAAAATCGTGGAAAAAATCTCGAGATTCCAATGATACGTGGAGTTTCAATGACTTATTGATGGCAGGAAGTATTGAGCGATCGCGGCAACTCAAGCGTCTTCCGCGGTTGAGAATGCTCGAGTGAAATTATAACTGTTTTTTATATACGTTAATGAAGACGTATAAAGTTACTTTCGCGGTTTTCCAGGGGTCGGATGTGAGGCTAGTTGAGAATAGAATCGCTAGAAGTTCGAGTGAGCATCGTTTTCGGTAGAACGAACAGATTTTCTCCGAAAGTTTTGCGGCTTTCACAGTCCTCTTTAGGGAAACGTTGAGCGAAAGAGCGAGAGGAAGAAGTGAAAAGAGCACAATACTGGGGGATGGGGGATGAAAGGCGGAGAGATGGCATTTGAGGAAGATGTAACGCGAAACTGTCTCTGCCTCTCGCCACGGCTCATAAAACGAGAACCGCGCTTTATGCTGATGGCACCCAGTCTTTTTCCTTCTCTCGTATCCTCTGTCTCTCTTTGCAAAGGGGCATTTTCGTAGAGGAATGGGAATTAAGAGGGCCCGATTTTTTCGAGGTACGTGAAAAAGTGCGAAAGCATGCAACACCGACGAAAGGCAGGAAGAAGAAAAAAGTACGTGCTGCGTTGAAAAAACGAGTTGGAAAAGGGCAAACTTTTCCAACGCAAACATCGCAATGCGTATCTGCAGAAAGCTCTTTAATCTCTAAACTCGTATTACTTGGTCATCAAGTATTACGTATGAGATTCGATATCGCGATTTTTTGGCATCCTTGGACGGGGGAACATCAGGTGTTATTTGGAGATTGTCTGCCTTGGAATATCCGCGCTCTCGGGAATCACGATTCTCCGTGCTCCTCCTCAAGTGAAAAAAGAAGAGTGCCAATCCTTTCGTTTGCCAAGAGCAATAATTTCCTCTGAATCAATATACGTATAGGGAGGCCCGATTGGATTACACAGGTCACGTGATCGCTGGTGGACAACAGTGGCATAAAAAAGCAGATGTCTTCGTTCTCCAATTATGCCAATTCCAAAGTGTCACAAAACGGATGGTAAACTGCCAGGGCGTTTGCATTCAAGTTACTTCGTGATAAACTTCGGGAGGGATGGAGACACCCTGTATTTTCGTAGAGGGATGTAGTTTTGGAAGGCAGGGGCGAAAAAAAACAATTTTCCAAAATGCCGTGACTCGGAGTGCGGGCCGTTGTTGCCGCGGGTAGTCACAATCACAGGCATGGCACGTCCGCGATGGGAGGGATGGAGACACCCTGTATATTCGTAGAGGGAGGTAGTTTTGGAAGGCAGGGGCGAAAAAAAACAATTTTCCAAAGTGCCGTGACTCGAAGCCCGGGCAGTTCTTGCCGCGGGTAGTCACAATCACAGGCACGGCACGTCCGCGATCCTGCAAAGTGCCGAACCTCTCAAATCCTACGAACAACAGGTGTAACGAATTGCTTATATGTATGTGCTCTCTTTGCTTTCCCGATCTCCTTTTTTTATCGTCTTTCTCGGCTTGGATTCTTTGGCCTTTATTCGCTTGTTCCATTTCCTGTTTTGCTCTTTTGTCTTCTTCATCTTCTTCCTCTGCTTCCTCTTTTTTCGTTGTTTCCTGTTCTCTTCATTGTCTTCTTTGACTTCGTGGTTTTTCATTGCCTTGTTCCTCTGCCTCCTTTTCCTCGCCTCATTCCTTCTCTGCTTCCACTTTTTCGTGTCTCTTTTCCTCGTCCCGCACTCCGTTAGCTTCTTGTCCTGCCTCCCTTCCTTCCTTCAGTTCCCAGTCGAATGGACTTAGGGAGCTTTAGGAAACATTCTCCGCTTGCGGAAAGAATGAAATTACTCAGGAGTTGGATCTTCGGCTCTGTCGAGCGGGCTGAGGGCGCTGCGTATATTGTTGCAAAGAAAATGGAGCGATTCGCCTCGAGGTCTAAGGGTCGAGGCTCTCCCTGCTTATCGATAATCTATGCAAGCTCGATTATGGGTAGTGGCTTTTGGTGCTAGTATTATATGGTTCGGGAAGACCATTTAACCTGGTACGTAACTACACGTGTAAGTACATTCCTATGTAAATCAATATATGTATATATACACATCAATCGGTAAGACGGAAAAGGGCGTAACCTCAGCAGTATCGCGGAGCGGCAATTTTCGCATACGTCCTTTTGCGAAATCGAGGCCCACGATGTGTATATGGTTGAACGAAGCCGGATCGTCGTTCCAATGTGCAGGGACAACTTCGTTACGTCATGACGCGACAAATTTATGCCCCGTTAACTTCGTTCGATGCGCTGAACGCTAAGCTCTGCTAGGTTGCCAGGCATGTATACAGAGACTGGGTCTCTCTCGCTCTCGCTCTATGCAACCATGCATAGAGAGGAGATGCATGAGCGAGCGAGAGACATGTCGAACCCTGTGAATTGAGTCGTGGGAACGCAGTAGCACCGAGCCTGAGCGCGAATCGTCGCGTAATTGAATATTTACACGGGAGTGAAATTAGTGACGAAAGTGGCCCTGATTGAAAGTCTTGCAGAGGTGGCGCCGAAAGACGCGAAAACGCTTTCAAGTTACCATGTACCCGCTCTTTGTCTTTTCATCCAACAGTGAATTTGGGGTACACCTGGATAAGCACGTTTAGTTGGACGACTGAAGTCCGCACGATGGTAACGTCAGTTTTATGACCTGTTTGATTGGCGCGTTGCGGTATGTCGATTAATATTAGGAATGTTTTGTAACTAGGGGAATCTTAGCCAGAAGTTTCATTAGACTATTTGTTTGACGTCGAATCACCCTGCGGAACACTAGAAATTCTCATCCAATCCCACTTTTTGGACAATTGGATAAAAATCTTCTCTGTCGTAATTTAGCAACGGATGGGTAAGAAAATTTCGGCATGAAAGAAGACCGGCGAAGGTCGCGGGAAGTTGCAGAGAAGAGCCCGCGGTATGGCCAGAAGTAGGCGGGACACTCGGAAGGGAATACGGTGGAGAGAAAACCGTTAAAAGTTGAAGACGCGTTAGCACCGAAACAGTTTCGTTGTAATAGACAAAGTTGCCCGGAAGCAACGGCGACCCTCTCTTTTTTCTCACCCCCCCCCCCCCCCTTCGTGCTCACACTTCTTGCGCATTTCTTCCTCCTCAACCGCGGCCCTCTCGGCGAGACTTTCAGGCCGCTTATTATTTCATATCTCGTGCAGACCCGCGCATAGTTTTTTCGCAGCCAAGAGACACCAGCCAGTGCTGAAGTGATAAGGGGAGAATCCCCCCCACCGCCTTTTGGTTGGGAAGTCCAATATTACGGGGTGCGATCGTTAAGGGGGGAGATCCCTCTAGCCAGCTGGAAATAAGTGAATTATCGAAATTTTTTTGGGTCGAAACTATTTATTCTACATAATTGAAATTTCATGTGCATATTATTAAATCTTTCAAGTTTTTAAATATTTTTTTCGAGTACCACCGTGTAGAACCTAGCGTCTGGTGCATTGATCTGAAACATCAGAGCCAAAAGGTTGTGAATTTCTCAGACCCACGCGCTCTATGTGAACCTAAAAAATCGAAAGTAAAGTGGAAATGTTAAAAATGATACTATGATGTTAAAATGATGAATTAAATAATGTTCTTTGAAGTAATGTTCTATTTTTTGTGATATTTTTACTGTAGTATTTGGTAATGAAATAGTTTTTTTTTTTAATATTCAAAGAACTTTAGGTTCACATAGACGGTAATTGGGCGAGCGAAGCCAGGTCTCACAATCTACTGGAACAAATCGGCGTTCGTATGTTTGCATGTTTGTTCGACGATAACTTGCGTACCGTTGGTCCGATCTACATTAAATTTTGTAGGCAAGTGGTTCATGCTAATATGTTCAATTTTTAAGTTCGAGTATGAGCGAAATCGGTCGCGGGGTTGTAAAAAATATGAGGGTTCCAAGGTATCAGTTTGGCGCATTGAGACCGAACGAAGCGAGGTTTCCGTGAACTAAAAATGTAAGAGACAGACAGACAGAAAGATAGAGTCGCCTTCTCTTTTATAATATTAGTGTGTTATAGTATAGTATTATAATATGTATGATTTTGTAGGCAAGTAATTTATGCAGCTACAATTGTGAAGTTCGGATAGAGCCTAATCGGTCAAGGGGTTTATACGGTGATGTTTAGATGCTGTTAAAAATAAAAGCCTTGCAGTCGAGAATCGATGAAGAGGGTTGAGCCATCCTGCAAGTGTTATGATGTGAAGAAAAAAAAAACAAAAAATAGTTTTTAAAAACAAAAGTTCATGAAAAGATAGTAGTTTATATAATATATATATATATATATAATAAAAATAATATATAATACAAACATAAGTAGTTTATGAGATGTGAGGGAAACACCTGAACGTACGTAAAATACGTATACAACCTGCCTTCTTTTTGGTAGTACTTTAGTACCCTAAAAGATTAATAACAACCCCTTTTACCTTTTTAGGAGTTGAATATAACAGATTCCATTCTTAGTGGGTGTTAACACCATAAAAGGAAACTACTGTCAGAATTTTACGTTTCTGTCTTCAGTGGTCTGAGCTGTGCGTTTATCTGTCACCCAGTAAGTCAGGACATGTCCTTTCATATATATACATAGATAGATGACACTCGGAATGAAGACGCATCGACTGACACCTTACTTCTCAAAATACGTCAAGGCCTTAGGCCACTCTAGAGGCCGAAAAAATAGGCTTTTTGGGGATTTTTTTTTTCAGGAAAACTACAAAATAAATCGAGATTACAAAAAAGGTGTTTATCATACATATCAGTGGCTGTATGCAATAATTTTTTCGAAGCGATTCATTTCAAAATGGCGGTTGTGCAGCCAGTGGCGTAGCGTGGATTTTTGCCGCCCGAGGCTAACCCTAAATTTGCCGCCCCCCCTCCCTATTTTCGCAACTGAGTGCCGCCCGCCGCTGCCGCCCCACATCTGCGCCGCCCGGGGCCATGGCCCCCTCTGCCCCCCCCCCCCCCACGCTACGCCACTGTGTGCAGCCATTTTGCGATGACGTCTCCGTTTTTCCACGGTCCACGGCCGGACAAACAGTTCCTGTAATTTTTTAATTACAATGGGCCAATGATTTTTTTCGATTATATATAATAACTGCTATAGAAGTACGTAGGATTTTTTTCGATATATTGATTTTTTGCTAAATGACGCGCTTCTAAAGTGGAAAGTGAAAAATTTGCCTAAATAATCGTCAGATAATTGTTAATAACAAATGAACTATGCAATATAAAAAAAATCCTACGTACTTCCATAGACAATATATTTTTCAAGATGTATTCAACATTTTAAGTGAATCGGTTGAAAATTGTCTGAGTGATGTTTCCGGCCAACTTAAAAAATGCAGTTTTGAGATAAACGCGTTTGAAGTTTTTAGTAGTGAGCTGCGGACCAGGCTGCCTTGTACAAAAATTCGAAAACCGAGTACTTAGAGATTTTTCCCGGCCATAATTTTTTGGGACATCATTTTTGAGGTCTAGGGAACCATTTAAAAATTAAAAAATCGATTTTTCGAAAATTCTAGAGTGGCCCAACCCCTTAAGTACTTTATGAGATATGAGAGAAACACGTGAACGTACGCAAAATACATATACATCCTCCCTTCTTCTTTGGTAGTCGGGTAAAAACGGAATACCGCGAGGCCTCAGTTCAGGGCGAACTACTAGTTATGGTATCTCAAAGTGTGTCAAAGTTCAAAACGATCAATCTGATAGTTTTTGAGTTATGGTGTACGAGGTTCACGAAAAAGTGGTTTACGCTTCTTAAGCGTCCATCAGCTTCATTGTGGAGTTCATTTTCAGCCATAAACCTTTCTTTACGTTATAAAGGGACTCCCCCCTCAATGGAGCTATATTTTGCGAGCGATCGTCTGCGAACTTTGGTTCCCCGTCATTTCTAGTGGCAAGCAGCGTCACTGGCCCGAGCCAATACTTGTATGGGTAACCGCTTTTCCCTTTTTTTCCTTTCCACATCCCTTGCCAATCAACCGCCTTAGACTTTTGTGGAATTGTATCAGGTTGATAAAAAAGTTTTGTCGCAATAATTTCAATATAATTTATTTATTTATATATCTTATACGAAACATTTCTAATCAACAATATATTCGCCATCGGTTTCTATGACACTCGACCATCTAGTTGGCAACTCATTTATTCCCTTTGCCCAAAACTGCGGCGGCTGGAACTCAAAGAAATTTGAAATATCCCTTCTGAGATCGTCGACGTTTTCGAAAGTTTTGTTTCTCAAATATGCCTTCAAATGTCTGAACAAATGGTAGTCAGATGGCGCGATGTCGGGAGAGTATGGTGGATGAGGAACGGTATTCCAGTGAAGCTCAGTGATTGTTTTGTGGGTTTCCTTTGCGACATGGGGTCTCGCGTTGTCGTGGAGAAGGTGCACAGTCGCGCGTCTTGGCCGTTTTTTTCTTATAGCTTTTGCCAATTCCTGGAGATTTTCGATGTATCGTGTAGAGGAGATCGTCTTACCTACAGGGAGAAAATTGTGAAACAGCATTCCCTTTGCGTCCCAGAAACAGCACAACAAAACCTTTTGTGAGTGACGATCAGATTTCGGTTGGTGTGGCGGTTTTTCTCCGATAGAAAGCCAGTAGGCTAAACGCGTTCTGTTATCATACAAGACCCAGCTTTCATCTCCCGTCACAAGATCTTCTAAAAACTCCTTGCGATGGTGGCGAAGCAGGAAAAACTGGCAGATGGTCACGCGACAGTTCTTATTGTCGTCGGTGAGACGGTGTGGTATCCATTGAGCTAGAACCTTCCTGTATCCCAAGTTGTGTAAGTGATTGACTATTGACGGTTGGGTGCAGCCAAGTTCTCTTGCTAGCTCGTGCGTACTTGCTTCCGGTTTTTCTTTGATGCAGCGGAGTAATGCTTCATCATCGATGGTCGACGGTCGTGCGAAACTCCGTTCCTTATCTTCAAGGCTTGTGTCTCCAGATTTAAAACGATTGAACCACGGCTGGACTGTTCGATGAGAAACTACGTTCTCGCTGAATGCATCCTGTATATTTTTAGCAGTTGTGCTTGCGTTCGTGCCGCGCCGCCACTCGTAAAAAATGATCGCTCGAAGTTGCTCCTGCGAGATCGAAGCCATTTCTGTCCACTAGAACGCGCGCTCGCCCTTTTATACCCTGTCACGCGGAAGAGTAGAAAACATTCTAGAATATTCTCGACATAGCTCGATGTCATATTGCGTCAATACGTAAAAAGACATTTTTAAAATTTTGCGACAAAACTTTTTTATCAACCTGATATTTCCACGGGACTTTTGCTTGGAGACCATTGCTCAGGACTATGTGCCGAGAAGGACCAGGACGAGATCTAGATATAGGAGAGCCAACGCGATAAGGGAATCTCCTATTGATTATTCCGCACTACCCATAAATCCATTTGGCAACGAAAACGGGGCGATTCTGTACGTGCATTACAAACACAAGGATTCTGGTGCGGTTGTTTCAGGTGCGCGCGCGCGCTGCTCCAGCTCTCGTCCTTTCTCTCTCGCGTGGTTTCCAGCTACGTGCAACGAGAGCACCACGCGCACCGCACGCCCGTTAATTCATGTGCGTGAACGACTGTGCGTGAGTTTGTATTACAAACAAGTGCAATGTTATTCTAACTAGTGGTTAGGACGTGAACATGCAGGAGGAGTTGAGGGAGGGGGATGCAGGGCAGGAAAAGGGAGGGCGGAGTTAGAGAACATGAATAAGCGCGATAGAGAACGAGAGGGAGAGACAGAGAGAGAGGGAGAGAAACCTATATGAGTTTACGCTAGATGAAATTAGATTTATTAGTGCACTAGGATCAACCGTCCTTTGGTACGCAATCCACATTTTCGCGTTACGAGAAGCCATCAAAATTAATTTTCCTCAAGGCAATATGCTAGACTTGGAAATTTGGAAAAATCGATTTGTTGGCATTTTCTTAAAATATAGACTCTTAAGAATATGTCCTCAAAAGGTCCGCAAATGTCCTCAAAAGAATATGGCGTCAATTTGGAAATTTCCAATGATTACGCGAACAAACGAGACCAGAATAGGATCGACCGGTCGGAGCTACGAACTTCAGAAGCTTTTAAGGAGGTACGGTGATTGGAGCGAGTTCAAGATAAAAGCCCGAATTTTTTTTATAGCATTGTCAAGACCTTCGTCCATGCGTATGCGGAGTTTCCACGAGATTTACCGTGCACTTTCCGAGTTATTAATTGTTAAAGTTGGTGAATTAATCACACGTAGACGACAAAATGTGCCGGTCCTCTCATATATCGATTTTTTTGTGCTACTTGGAGCCAAGAAACACGTAAAAAAAACTGTTGCGTTCGTTGAATGTTTGTGATCAATAAGGCACCTTGAATTGGAAAGCTCACCGCAGAAATAAGCAATACATTTAGAAATGAAGTCGCAAAAACCGAAGTTTTCGGAAAGCGAGACTTCTCGTGACGTAACAGCAGCCATTTTGCTCGACGTGTGGCAACGCCGGATACCCGCGCAAATTTGATTCGTCTATCGGATATTTTCAACGCGAATTAAAAATATGATTGTGCGAAGCCGTACATTTTTTAATGGATTATAAAAGGCCTTTCGTCGATATTTATTTGAAGTTCTTTTACGTACAGCAAAGGCATCTCAATTTTTCTGGCGACATGTTCCTATACAACGCATCTACAGGGTGCGCCAGAGAAACTTACTTATTTGAAAGGTCAATAAAAACAACAGTACTTCAATTATTGTTTTAAATTTTTTTTTATTTGAGAATACAATATCCCAATTTTTTTTCATGCAGTCTTGAAAATGACATCTGATAAATGGCGACCCCCACTGCGCATACACTGATGAAGTCGATTTTTGAAATTCGTATCCACTCTTTGCAGCATATCAATCGGTATGTTGGCAATGGCGTCGCGAATGTTGTTCTTGAGGTGTGCTATGGTCCGTGGTCGATCGACATAAACCAGAGATTTCAAATAACCCCATAAAAAGAAATCGCATGGAGTCAAATCTGGAGAGCGTGCCGGCCATTGGAGATCGCCTCTGAGAGAGATGAGGCGGTCGGGGAAATGTTGTCGCAACAAATTCATTGAGTCTCGTGCTGTGTGTGCTGTGGCTCCATCTTGCTGAAACCACACGTTCCTAACGTTCATTTCTTCGAGTCTTGGAAGAAAAAATGGTGTCAGAAATTCCCATAGCAGCTGCGTGTTTGCGAGCCGAACGCCGGGGAGAACGCACAACTGACTGCCTCACTCTTTCGACATTGACCGGAGTTCTGATGGTCCGTTGAAGTCCATTTCTGGGTTTAGCGACACTTCCACACTCCCGAAATGAGTTAACCCACGACAGAATCGAATTACGGCCAGGAACGAGTCTGTGAGGAGGAATTTCAAAGCGAGCGCGGAAGGCACGTTGCGTAGCAACAAGTGAGCGACCGTTAGAAAAGAAGCTCTCGACTGCGAAGGCCCGCTGCTCTCTAGACCAGAGCATGATGGCAACTGACTGGAGGGAGAAACAAACTTGGGAACTTCCCCCTCCAGATGCGCCCCCTCTCGCCCCTCTACCCGCCCAACTCACCGCGCGGGAATTTTTTCAAATAAGTAAGTTTCTCTGGCGCACCCTGTATATATAAATTCAGCATGGGAGAACCGTCATATAAAATAAACGTTCCTTTTTATACCTGCAAATGTTGTGAAAATTAGGAAAGGGAAAAACAATATAACAATCGATGAAATATGTTTTCACTTTGGACAGATTGGACATTGGACATTGAGGTTACCTTCAACGCGACGTTTTTTATTTGCACTCGCAATATTATCTTTTCATTTTCTAATTCTTGTCCGACAGAATCTACATTTGTCTCTAAACTGGACTTCAGGTACAATCCCGTTACTCTTTTGATAAACTTCCACAGTATTTTCATTCTCCATGTTAACCGGCTACAAAAAATAATAAGCTGGGCGCGTGGAACCGATGACAGCCACCGAAAATGCAACGATGCTAAACGTCAACGATATGGCGTACTACTGAAATCGAGTAGTAGATTATTAAGGTTGTTTCCATATTATAAAAATAATAGGAAACTCGAAATTCAATACTTAAAAAATATTTCTCGAAAAATAGGCCATATACATATATCTAAAACGTGGCGGTATTGCGGCCTGACATAGACTCTAAGTTTACTAGCATGGTCATCACCGTACCTCCGTAAAGAAGCTAGAACTGCCCGCAGGGAAGAACGGGCTTAAGAAAATCATCATTTCGAAGTCGAGGCAGGTACACTTTACAAGGCAGAAATGGCCGATTAATATAACGTAAGTATAACATGCCATTATACCACTTACAAGGAAACGTGCGAAGTCGATGTCTCCGATTTCGATGAAATTTGGCATGCTTGTAGAATGGGTAAAAATTGGCGACACGTAATTTTTTATATCGCCGGAACCCGATTATTAAGGGTTGAAACGGACCCCCGAAAATTGGGGTGTTTTTCGTTTTTCGTTGATAACGTTTTAATAGTACGAGATATGAAAAAAACTTCAAATTGCGACAATGTTTATTTTTTCGTGTACATTGGAGATGAGAACGATGCAGATAACAACAAACTTCATATTGTTTATTGCAAAAATGCAATTTTTTCCACCGTATCTCCGAGAATTTTTGATCGATTGGGATGTGAGTTTGCATACATGTAGAGAATGGAAAACTGTGGATACGGATTTTTTCTTTTTCCGATATCTCACGATTAAGGGGTTGAAACTGCCCGTCGGTTTTTTAGCCAAGAGCATCGTATAATCAGCTAGCTTTTTGGCATTTCGGTCTAAATTCACGTCAATATATGTTCGTGTTATGATGCAATTGCATATAGGTAACATTCCAGCCCCCCCCCCCCCCCCCAACAGTCCCCGTCGCGAAAAGCAAACGTTCAAAGTTCTTACCGTACGGATTTGGCATAATTGCGGACTAATTTCATTAATGGTGCGTCCAATTGCTTCCTTGAGCTCGGTAATGGTATGTGGATCAATGACATTAACTTTTCCTTTCAGAAAACCCCAAGGAAAGAAGTCCAATGGCATCATATCGCACGATCTTGGTGGCTAATTCACACAGCCGCGGCGCGAGATAACACCACCGTGAAACTTCGTCTGCAATAACTATGCAGTAACAATGCAGCAAACAATTTCTATGCGTTCGTGTATTTCATCATGACTAAACCTCAATAGTTCCTGATGCCAGTTTCCAAAGATGAGTACTCTATGTTTGCCACAAAAGAATGGCGCGCAATTAAAAATGCCAGGTCATTTTGAGACATCCTTTACATATGAAGAAAGGACGCATTGAACGTGTTAGTTCGACGCCATTTTGGGTATGAGCACATGTGTCTGAGAACAGTTGTCGAAGTCGAATGTCTTCAAAATCACATTTCCTAATATATATATATATATTAGGGTGATTAGTTTCAGGGCAACTTTTTTTTTACCCATCGTGCCCGAAAACCTTTGGTTGGTACCCAAAAACGAACTTTCGTGAAAGGGGGGTGTTGTCAAAAAATATTTAGAGGTCGCGAATCAAAATTGAAGGTTTCCCATTTGATTAACATTGAAAAAAATGTTTTTCTCATTATTAGTGTTACCATTCCGCGAATTTTGATATCGCGATATTTTCCAAGTGGGTTCTCATCGGAAATATGATACTCCACAATAAAGTTCGTTGAGCCATGGCCGTAAATTCAACCGTTTCAGCAGTATCATTATTTCAAGTGAATATTGTGCGAACATATCTATTCAAACGGCTGTAACGCCTAAGCTATAAGATATATCGAAAAAAATTAAGATCAGAACTTTGTAGAGAAAGTAATTTTCTACAAAAAAAGTCTTATAAGCCGAGCCCGTAAATTCAACTCTTTCTCAGCTATAGGTGGATGACGTAAAATAAATAGATTTTTTTTATTTAAAAAAATCTATTTATAAATAGATGATGTAGTAATAGAAATATAGTAAATAGAAATATAATAAAATAAATAGATTTTTTTAAACAAAAAAAATCTATTTATTTTACTTCATCCACCTATAGCTGAGAAAGAGTTGAATTTACGGGCTCGGCTTATAAGACTTTTTTGTAGCAAATTACTTTCTCTACATAGCTCTCATTTGAATTTTTTTCGATATATCTAATAGCTTAGGCGTTGCAGCCGTTTGAATAAATATTTTCATACAATATTCACTTGAAATAATGATACCGCTGAAACGGTTGAATTTACGGACATAGCTCAATGAACTTTATTGTAAAGTATCATATTTCCTATGAGAACCCACTTGGAAAATATCGCGATATCAAAATTCGCGGAATGGTAACACTAATAATGAGAAAAACATTTTTTTCAATGTTAATCAAATGGGAAACCTTCAATTTTGATTCGCGACCTCTAAATATTTTTTGACAACACCCCCCTTTCACGAAACTTCGTTTTTGGGTACCAACTAAAGGTTTTCGGGCACGATGGGTCAAAAAAAAAGTTACCCTGAAACGAATCACCCTAATATACATGTGTGTGTGTGTTTGTGTGTGTGTGTGTGTGTTCAAAAGGCTGAATATACTGTATAGTGAACACGCACGATCAGACATAACGCAGAATTCGCATGGTAGGCATCATAGATGATATGATGACGAAAGCCTGTGTACATAGTGTTATATATATATATATATATATATATATATGCAGCAGTGGACCGTAGAGATTCTATGTTCGAAGTGCATGTCCTGGATCACTCCACGTCTGTCTCTCTCTCTCTCTCTCTTGCCTCTCCACGCTGATGTAATCATAGACGACACAATTAATCACTGGACCATCCCGCCCCTACGAAGCCATTAGCGATTGGAGGTCGCTGCCTCTCATCTCAGTTATATCTCGTGTTTGTCCCAGCAATCCCAGAGCTCGTTCTCTCTCTCTCTCTCTCTCTCTCTCTCTCTCTCTCTCTCTCTCTCTCTCTCTCTCTCTCTGCCTCTCTCCATATCTATCTCTGTCTCATATGCACTGACCCTCCTCCAGCTCTCTTTCTCCCTCTCTGTCGCATGCACGTCCACACGCGGCCGTTCTGCCAACATTTTACTGCAATAACAATGTGACCAATTTGCTGTTCATCGATCCAACCAAATGACGGGGAGGGATGTTCCCGGGAAATAATGACAGAGAGGTGAAGAAAAAAAGAGAAAAAAACCAAACTAATTGCCGAATTCCTCGCCCTCAATTCAATGATAGAAAGTCGTTTTTTTCCCTCGAGATAAGACGTCACCCGGCTCGCTCGAACGCCCGACTCGGAACAGGGCGGGTGTGAGTGTACCGAGCGCGATTTACATTTGGCCGGGAAATGAATTTTCCGCGTCGCACCGCGCCATATAATTAAGGAGGCAAGTTTTCCATGGCAATAAAAGAAGAAGAGTGAGACGTTAGCGAGGGTACTTGCGGGTAGAGAGAAAAGAAGACGGAGAAAGATACGTACATACATACCGATGAAGAAGGGAGAGAGTAGGAGTCCAAGGGGGGTCTGAAGCATAATGAACGAAAACGGTCGAGTGTCTTGGAAAAGTGCGAAACTTTTGGTCTCCCATGTTAATTGTAACATAATGTATGTAAAGCTGTACGCAGTCCAAGTACCCCAAGCAAACTAAGTGACTCGTCGCGCGTCCTCGTCGTCGCCGAAGCAACGCATGGAAAGTGGCTCACTCTACTCGCAATTTCAGGAATATTGCTTGACATCAACCCCGCACAGTCGCGCGCCCGGAGATCGGGGCAGAGACGAAGGAGAGGAGAGGGAGAAAAGAGAGGAGGAGAACACGAGAAATGGAAGTTTTCTCCTCCTCGCCTGGGTAAAACATGGTCCAGGCCAAGGCAATAATACTTAAAAAATAAAATAAAAAACAGTTAAAAAAACTTTTGGAACGTCGCCAGAGTGTCACGCGTTATTTAATGGACTAACGCTGAAGCTATCTGGAACGTAGAGCCCCATTTATTCGCTGACATGAATAACCATTTTTTTCTCTATTATGAATATTTACAAACATGTGCACTCAGATTTTCGATTTCAATGCCCAAACGTAAAGGACGAAGAGTTTTTCGTTTCCATTGACTTAGTGTCCATTTACGTATGGAAAATTTGGAAAAACCCCGGGACCTTTACGCCCCTTGAATTCATCAATCGACATCCGGTCACTCACTTTACTCCTCGTCGACTTATATCGGCGAAAACAAAAAAAAAAAAACGCCCTCTCCTATCCACCGTGCAGAGTCGAGATGAAGAGAATCGTGTCTCCGGGACAGAGCCTGTAGTCTCCCTGGCCCTGTATAAGAAAACATACAAAAAAGTTGTTGGAAAAGAACAGTGATTAGTGGCTGAAAAAACGTAATGGAGAAAATCGTTTTCATTTATATATATCGTAAATCCATCACTAAAAATATACTTTCCCTTCGCCAATTTTGCAAATGTAGAAGAGGAGAAATAAACATTTTATGATTCCTGTTTCGTTATTCCGACAGTAAGAAACGTATCGATCTGACCCTGCGCTATCACTTGCTTTCCGCCTCTTGTAATTTACGATTTACGAGCTGGGAAAACAGATCTTATGTGTGGGGAGCCATAAAATGGGCTAGGGTGAGGCAAAAGAAGCAAAGGGGAAGACGAGAGTGAGAAGGGAAAAAGAGAGAACTAAGTGATTTTATAATACAGCGAGAAGAACGTGCACGGGGCACTCTGTAACAATTGGACGTTTTTTTTTAACCTCCAATTCTTCAAAAACATTCGATCGGCGTTTTTTACAATGTTATATTGGGAACGAATCCGCTGCGACGGTATTTCGAATAGTCGATTATTATTTAAAATGATTTTGTTTCTATTGCCATTTCATTTTTATGATTATCTTACTTTTAATACCCATTTTTTTGCCCTTGGTTACATTACAATTATCTGACGACTTTTTAGGCGAATTTTTCACTTTTCACAAATTATTGTCAGATAATTGTTAATAACAAATGAACTATGCAATATAAAAAAAATCTTTATGAAAAATCAATATGAAAATTGTCTGTTATGTTTCCGGTCAACTTAAAAAATGCAGTTTTGAGATAAACGCTGCACAGCTGCCATTTTGAAATGAATCGCTTCAAAAAAATTATTGTATACAGTCACTGATATGTATGATAAACACCCTTTTTGTAATCTCGATTTATTTTGTAGTTTTTCTGAAAAAAAAATCCCCAAAATGCCTATTTTTTCGGCCTCTAGAGTGGCCTAAGGCAAGGAGGTTGGAGCGTTAGCCACATTCCAAGATTGAAAATATATATCTATGTGTGTGTATATATATATATATATATATATATATATATATATATATATATATATATATATATATATATATATATATATATATATATATATATATATATATATATATATATATATATATATATATATATATATATATATATATATATATATAGTTCGACGCCATATTCAGAAATTTTCGTGAAAATTGACTTTGAAGTTTTCGAGCGCACTCTTATCCCACAAAGATGCAACGATATTCGAACCGGGCTCGTGGCGTACCCGGTAGCGCTCGAGTCTAGTAATCGCGGGGTCGCTGGTTCGAGACTCACTTCGAATTTTTTTTTTCATTTTTTTTTTAATTCGCATATCTCCGTCATTTAAATATCCCGATAAATTTTTGTTGTATATAATCACATATTATTATATATAATTAATATAATATATCTATATATGTTTATATATGGACAAAATCCATATATAGTTATTTATGTACAAAATTCATTATAGTTATACATAATTATATATTTTCTCATATATGATCATATATTATTTATATATAACAATAGGTAATTATTTATAAAAAAATAAATAAATAATCCCGGGATAAAAATCATAAAATCTATGCTAATTCACATATATGTAATTATAATTGTCAATGATAAATGCAAGTCTTATTTTTGATTATCTCTTGCTTGAAATTGCGAATAGGCGACGTAAAAATATCCAGTAATAATATTTACATAAACTCCCTTGTAGATTAATAGGAATATAAATAGAAGAATAAATGTTGAAATATGTGAATATAACGCTTGCTTTGGCAACCGTCGATTTTTTCTGAAAAAAAATCCCCAAAATGCCTATTTTTTCGGCCTCTAGAGTGGCCTAAGGCAAGGAGGTTGGAGCGTTAGCCACATTCCAAGATTGAAAATATATATCTATGTATATGTATATATATATATATATATATATATATATATATATATATATATATGTCTAGATTACACTGCGCCTTTACGAATTTTTTGAATTTTTTTCACCACAAAACACCAGAGATTGAAAATAACTTAATGTATGTAATTTGACAATTACGAAAATTAACGCAAACGTTGTGAACATTTGGAAAACAAAACCCAGCTTGCCTATCGTAAACCCTATTGTACAGTCGAACCTCGATATGACGAAGATTTGTCCATTCCCTTCTGATAGACACCCACAACCTTGATACAACAAAAATTGCTCGAATTTAAACCTTCCCTTCTTTAAAAAATATCCCTAAATTTGGGGTGCTAGTATATATATTTTTAAAGAACATTTTAAGGAGCATGACCTCGATATAACGAAACCTCAATATAACGATCTTCCCTAAAGATTCATTATACCGAGATTCGACTGTATATTCAATATTGAACCATCAAGGTTTAATGAAATATTGCTGATGAATGAAGATCATTGCTGCCAATCTAAATGTTCGCCAAGTTGTCGTATTTCGGCAACACTTAATATTAATCAATGGTAATAATAAATAATCTCCTGACATAAATATAAATAGACATAATTATAAATTACTCAAAATTTCATTCTGAGTTGTATAAAACATCGTTGACGCGGTTTTTTTTCATAATAATAATCGACAATGTCATATTTTTCCATGTTGGTAGTAACACTAAATTTTTTTTTACTTGCCTAAAAAAATATATAAATGCACAACTCTTCCCTTACATTACGTATTTTATGAAAAATTAGCATCTATAGAATAAATATCTACCTCATATGCATTTTTCTGAGGTTAAGGGGCTATACCAGTGTGAACGCTGAAAATTTGGGTAATTTTCGGGAATTTTTTTTACGAAAAGTACTCAATTAAATGTTTCGGAAAATTAAGAATATATTTGGCTATATTTGACCTATATTACATCATTTTTTCATAGAAAAATATTGAGATCCAAGCGACTTATGCGCTGCCTTCGGTGTCGCCAAAAAAAAAGTTCCTCCACTGCTGACATGATTCCGGCCGATTGAGTAGCTGAAACCGAAAAAGGAAAAAATGTCGTTCAGCTGGAAGGTATTTCCTGTACAATGACTTAGGATTTCCGAAAAATATTAAAATCTAACAAAATGGCGTAGTTATGAAAAAGTCTGTTTTCTTGACTATAAAATGGTCGTTTTTTTTCAATGCCAAATCGTCAATTTTCATCCCATCATAAATATCCTACGTCATTGTAGAGTAAATATATTCAAGAGTACTCAGTTCAAATTTCAAGTCAATCGGATAATTGCTCTTTGAGTTACAACGTCAGCAATTATGAAAAATGTCATTTCGAGAAAAACGCGTTTAAAGATTTAACTATCGATTTTTGCAAGATAAAATGATAGAGATACGGCCTTGAAATTTTTACTGGATATTCTTGAAAGTATAAACTGTCGAAAAAGGCAACAAAAAGATCGATTTTTTGAAAGTGTCATACTGGTATAGCCCCTTAATTGAAAAAAAATCATAAACCGTCATTTGACTCAAGTCGAGCGCTCCAGTCTTATTAAGACAGAATGACACCTCATCGCGGTCGGTATGGTAGAACAATTATAGATTCCCCTCAAATTCAGAAAATTTGAGGGGCTAGAAGCTATTCGTCTATCTATTTGACGTCGTTTGGCAAAGTTTCGACGGGATCTGAAGAGCCGTTTCAGAGATTTTTGGGAATCTATAATTGTTCTACCATACCGACCGCGATGAGGTGTCATTCCGTCTTAAAGGCAATCCAGTTATTGAGCAATTTTTTGACTCCTTCGTACGAGATGAATTACCGAGCCGTATGCGCTGACTGCACACACTGGAACAAATGGTAATCGGAGAGAGCGATGTCTGGGGAACATGGCGGGTGGGGTTGGATTGCCCAGTTCACCCCTTCTGAGTACTTCTTAACCGGTTAGGCAACATGCGGCCTGGCGGTGTCGTGCTGCAATATCAACTTGCCATTGCGATTCTCCCATTACGGCCTCTTCTCGTGCAGACCTCGCTTCAAACGCATCAGTTGCCGTCGATAACGATCCCCAGTGGTGGTTTCCGCTGGTTTCAGCAGCTTGTAATACACGAACACCCCATTGTTTTGGGTGGTTTTCCGCAGTCCTTGTTGTCTGCAGAGAAATGACTGCTCTGGATGCAAATCACTCTTTGCCCTTTGCATACACTTCTTCTAGCGAACGATGTTCGTTTTCGCGGCCGATTTCTTTGTCAGGAAATAATGGAGCATAACTTTCCGCAAATGTGACTTATTAGGAACAAAACTTGCCGTTGTGAAAACATCTGAATCATTAAATGATTTTTTTTTCATTGTGAAGATCATGTGCGGTTTCCAAAGCGAAGTATTTTTCTTTTTTTTCCGTCAATTATCAACGATATAGCTCTTTGAAATTGTTGTTCTGTTCGGCTCGGCTGCAACGCGCCGAGAGCATCCGAAGTTACCCGAGCGCTCTGTGACGTTACCGTTCGGACGCCGGTATACGAACTACTCATGTAATACGAGTTTTCTGTCAACGATGGAAACGACAGAGTCGTATAAGGCTTGTTTTATTCCTCTTTACATAAATACGACGAAAAGTGCCCCTAATAAGGTATTTCTGAATGTGCCACAAGAAGTAAAACGTCGAAATCGGTGGTTCGATGCAGCACGACGTGTTAACCCAAAATCATCGTCCACTTATTTTTGCTGTGAAAAGCATTCAAGTGAAAACCGCTTAGATGAAAATGTAAACGTGTTATAACATAGACTGTAGTGATTTTTGTTGTTGTTTATATACGGATTTCTCAATATGCTTATGATACGTAACGACAATAAGTGACACAATTTATCAAGTCTCTCCTAACCTAAAAATCCACGGTCGGCAAATTACCCGAATTTGCTTTCACAAATCCACTTTCACACATCGTTGCATGAAAGTTAAACTAGTTTTCGACTTTTTGAAAATGCTCAAGATGTTTTCCGATGTAAAACGACACCAAATTGTACGCTTGTGTACACTCGCGTGTAAGCCGTACGCATTGCTTATTCGGTCGCGTTCGATCGGTGACGTCACAAGCGCCAGCGCCGATAGCGTGGCGTTTTGGCGCCAACATCTACAATTTGAATTATGGTGATATAAAACAATTAATAATTATATTCAGAATTATTTCAAAGAAAAACCCTTTTGACATTCTGTTTTTTTGTCACAAAAGATCAATTCTAACTTTAAAAAAACGAACATTTTTTTAAGAACTCAATTGAAATAGGTATGTTAATGCGTTGCCCAAATGTGACCAATGGCGTTTTAGCGGAATTCTATGGACCTATCATCGTGGGAATTGTCAACTTTTGATTCGAGAAAGTTGTAGAAATTCTCTCCACTCCCGTAGATGTTGCTCGTTGTCCAGGTTCTGTAAGGTCGGGGGCAGGAAAAGGAATTTTCTTTTTGTCTCGGATACAGTGACAGACTCATCAGTAGGGCTGTGTCACTGTTGTACCCTGCACTAGACGCGCTAGGTGTTAGGATATGGGGAAGACGATGTTTATATAGTAACACGTTTCTCTGCGACCGCTTGTGACAAACGTTGAAACGATGGTAGACGCGTAGCGGCGGGATGGTGAACTGGGGGACCGCCACAAAGTAGTGGGCGTTCATTGCTGGCGGGCCGTTTCATATGCAATTACCTAATGTTTAATTAATACTTTTGCCAAATGACATACGAGAAATCAGCAGCACGAATATCTTAAGGGAGACTTTGTCCTTGAAATTTTCAAAAAATCAATTTGAGCTCAACATGAGCAGCTAGAAGAAGAGGAGGGATGCCTCTATGGACCAGGCATTGCCGATTAGTGGTAATTATAAACACATTTGTGTAAACACATTACAAAACTTTAAACGCGTTTTTCTCGAAAACACGTTTTTAAAAATGGCTGACATTCTCCTGACCGCTCTAATTAACATATCGACCTGAAATTTGGAGAGCATACTCAGAAAATATGTCTTCACGGAATGACGGATCGTTTTTTCGATAGATACATTTTTGCATTTATTATTTATCTTTTTATGCGAAAAAAAACGCGAAAATTCGATTTTTTTTTAATTGAGGCCATTTTCCGAAATTTGTACTAAACGAAAAACCCATCCGTCATTCCATGACCAAAGGGTCACAGATTGATAATATGCTTTGAATTTGTGTTTCAGATCAACAAAGAGGGGGCAGTGATGTCAGCCGTTTACCTCCCGCGATTTGAGGACCTGTTTTCGCGGAGCTGCAACGGCCGCCATTTTGGTTTTTTTTTTTCAAAAAAAAAATTTTAACGTTCTGTATATCATGAATAAAAGCAAGAAAAAAATCGCACTCAAAAAGCTTTACTCGTTTCCTTTAAAAAAAATAAAATGTAAACACCTGAAATATGGCACTCCAAGGACAGTCTCCGTTAATAGTAATAATAAAAAAGTGGGAGATAGAATCGATGAAAAATCTTGCCCATTTAAAACAATTACACGACCTGAAGGTTATTTCTTTTTTAATTGTTATTTTTCTTTTCCTGATATACAGGACGAGTCACGAGAAACAGAACACCTGAATATCTCTGTTTAGGTTTCTTTGAAAATACGAAGGATGCACATAGCGGAATTTGATAGTTTGGAACTGAAAGGACACACATACCGATCATACTTTTTATAATTTCATTTTTTTCGGGTTTTTCAAGGTTATCAAAGGTTTTCTCAAATGGAACGGCATATTTTCCCCCCTCGCACATTGTAGCCGACATATAAACAAATTCAACCATGTAACATGGCATGACCTTCAAATGACCTTTAACCCATAAATATTGATTAAATAAAAATCATTTATTCATAAAATATTGAATAAAAAAAATCAACGAGTAAGCCAGCTCACAGGAATCATTTAGCGTAACGGAAACAAAGAAAAACAAATTCTTACACATTGAATTATTATTTCTTCAATATTTGGGGTTGAAGGTCATTTGAAGGTCATACTATGTTATATAGTTGAATTCGTTTGCATGCCGGTTACGATGTGCACGGGGAAACAATATGCCATTGCATTAAAAAAAAAAAACTTTGAGGACCTTGAAAAGACCGAGAAAAAAAATTAAATCAAAAAATATATTATGATAGCCATGTGCGTTCTTTCGAACCATTCAAATTCCGATATGTACATACTTTGTATTTTCAAATCTAACAAAGATAGTCAGGTGTTCATTTTCTCGTGACTCACCCTGTATATATACATCTATGTATGTGTATACATTCCTGTAATACGAATATCAAATAACTTAAAGTTGAAGGCTAAAACTGGTCCATTTGACACGGAACGACTCGTAGGAAAAAGCGCTTTTCTTGAAAACGGAATATTATGATAATAACGGGCGATGCTATAATCTTTCCCCGAGTCTGGTTTTACTCTTTATTTCGTTCATATATACGTTTCCTTCTAAAGTGTATTCCCCGGGCCATTCCTACTTTTTCTCCCCCACTTCCTAGTCCCCTGCCCGCGCGTTCTCATCGTTTTGCAACGTTGAGCGCGAGCGCACACCCACCAAAAACGCGCAGGGGACCATATTTTAATAGAGGCTGGCAAACAGGGAGAGCTTGTACATTTACAAATTTAAAATGATAATTTTTGCGCGAGTGGGAGTGGCGTACCGAGGTCATTTGCACCCTCGCGCGTCGTCCCAGCCGGGTAAACGCGTTTCTCGTTTATTATTCCCTCTATCCCTATCGCTCTTTCTTTCTCGCTGCCCCTTTTTTCCTTTCATTCTTCATAAACTTTCTCTCTCGCACGCACGAACGACATTGCACGCAAGCGCGCTCCGTACGACGAAGAAACTTTGCAAAGAACGCGGGAACGCTCGCGTTTGTCAGACGTCGGAATCAGCTGCAACATGGCCGCCGACGGGTTAATTTTTTTCCGGGGCGGGCGGAAAATCGCCGAACGAAGAAGGAAAGAAAGCCCCCCGTGAAAGGAATTTGTTATAGGTTACAAGTATACTTGCCAATAATTCCCAATCAGCGTCGTTGACCAGGACAAGAATTCCGGGCCGCCTGTAACAGAAAAAACAATTTCCTATTTTCTTTTCGCGAGCTTTTGGCGACCGTTTACGACGCAATCTTTTCGATTACGAAAAAACGTTTCAACGCACGAACGTGTTGGGGTGCGCGTTCGAACGTGATATACGCGCAACGAAGCCGCTGAAAGTTTCGTGCGACGCCATCTACAGTAAGGGTTCGAAACTTTTTCGCGGTGAACCCACGGTCTTAAGACGGAATGACACCTCATCGCGGTCGGTATGGTAGAGCAATTGTAGATACCCAAAAATCTCTGAAACGGCTCTTCAGATCCCGTCGAAACTTTGCCAAACGACGTCAAATAGATAGACGAACAGCTGTCTGCCCCTCAAATTTTCTGAATTTCAGAAAAAAACCGTAGATTGGCTTATGATAACCCGATCTACGTTTTTTTTTCTCAAATTCAGAAAATTTGAGGGGCAGACAGCTGTTCGTCTATCTATTTGACGTCGTTTGGCAAAGTTTCGACGGGATCTGAAGAGCCGTTTCAAAGATTTTTGGGTATCTACAATTGCTCTACCATACCGACCGCGATGAGGTGTCATTCCGTCTTAAATACAGGTCTTGCAACGAAGCTAAATTTTCGTGGAGGGGGTAGGCACGCTTATCGGCTTCACTTTTCGATTCACTAGCCGCCGCTACGAGTCGCTACTAGCAAAGGGGAAGTAGTTTCCCCCTTACCTCTTACCGGCGAATGGGCCCAAGGTGTTTAGGTATGTTTTGTGGTGCGATTGTCGAAATAACCTTTATTTGCGACCATATACCAGAAGATTCTACGCGATTTACCGCGATACATTTTTATCGTGTTTTTACGCATAAGTGTGATTTTTTTTGGTAGTGTTTGCGAAAAAAATGCGAAATGGCTGGGGGTTGCGCGGTTCGCAATTGTAGAACGGGGTACAAAAATTGTACGCAGAAATGCTCCGTATTTCGCGTGCCCAGAAACGTCGAACGATACAAAAAATGGCTCGATGCTATTCCGGGACTGAAAGAGTCTCAGTACGTGTGCGAAAAACATTGCGAAGAACGATGTATCGTGAGACATTGGAGAAAAAAGGATGTAAATGGTCGTAGTATGTGCTGGTATGAATTAATGTATCCAAAAAGTTTTCAGTTTTTTTTTCGATGAAAGTAGTCATCTTTTTTTTAATCAACACATTTTTTTTATTGGTTTCGTATATTATGCAGTTTACACGACAGTACGGTAAATTAAGTTAGAGCAAACGGCGCATGCGTTGCGTTCAGGAGAGAAAAGGACAGAAGAGCTATTTCTCTCTTCGTCGCACCACTACTTCCCCTTGTCGTCACACACCAAGCGGCAGAAGTCGGAATAAAAAACAAAACCTCTAAGGGTGCCTACCCCCACTACCGCCGTTGTCAGACCTGTATGTAAGACCTGTATCACGTGGGTGAACCACGGTCTTACATACAGGTCTGGAGACTCCTAGGGTGGGGAGTTCTGCCACCCGAAGCGCTGCTAGGTAGAAGTTAGCCAATCAAACGCAGGTCCGAACAGCTGTGCAAAGGCGCGGATTTTTCGAAATAATCATAGTCTGTTCGGTTTAGCTACACTTCCTAAAATTTCAATAGATACAGTCATAGAAAGTCCTCAGAAGGCGTAAGAAGTGTAGAAAAGTGTAGCCAAAACGAACAGACCCAATATTTGTAAGAGCGATATAAATGGAAAATGATTGAGTATTTTTTTACTCCTGAACCCCTCGGCAGAATGAGAATTATTATTTCAGTAGACTGTATTTCTCGTATGTTCGAACTTATGTAATTTATTTATTTGGTCTTTCGTCATTTCAGTAGATGAGGTATGAACAAATTTGTGCGGTCTAGATTTTTGTTCCTTGTAATTAATGGTTATTCTTAGTACATTGCATTGCTTGTTTGTTTCTACAACTTTTATTTTTGCTTTTGCTTTTTTAACAATGTTAATGAGAGCCTGAAAATAAATATAACGGAAGAGAAATAAAAAAAAGAAATGAACGCATTGTGTATGTTTAAAAGGCACCGTTGTTATTGATTTGACAGTTCGGCGGGTTTGTTGTTTATAAAAAATTGTTTTTGCCGTTTTTGGTTTTGTTGATAGGCGAACTGGCGCATCCTCAATCGAATATAATAAAATATAGCTAAGGATAAGGCCGGGTCCACACTATGCGGTTCTACCGGAGCGTTTCAGGTAGTTCAGATTTCCATAAACGTTGTGAACACGTGTATAGGCTGTCAGGAAGTTACTTTTCCATTGCTGTATATCTATATCTACAAGACTACTTCTACTTGACAGCGCGTCCAGTGGATAAATGAGGAACTACGTTTTTGCCTCACTAACGATGACACTTTCCGCCATGCAAAAATGTCGTTTTAATTTTCAATCGCTGCTACGTGTGGCGCTAGTAGTCACCTGCTCGATAAGTATATATATGCCCTATAACCTGTGGACCAGCCGAACCCACCAAACAGTGGAGAAAAGGTTTATTATAATCATTATTATAGTATGATTATTTCAATCGTTTGAAATTATGTAACTAGAGATGTATTTGTTTTTTGGCAGTTGGAGACCGAGAAGTAAGTGTATGCGTGCGTGTCCATTTCTTAACAAGCATGCAAATTTAAAGAAATAAATCGATACATATAAACATGAGGAAAAATATATTTATTTCCTTTGAGTAATTTTTAAATTGCCAATTGCCGCTCAGCGTCGTTTGATAATTATAACCTACACACAATACAGAAGGCATGTCATGGTAAACAAAAATACACTTCACCGACCGCGGATTGATTTTTTTAACATTTAAAATGTTCTGAAGATTTTTATTTTACTCACAAGCCACGAGTCACAACACAACCGTAAAACGCGTAAAACTCCAAATACTCCGAAAATGTTATTGTATCGAGCATGGAACGCGCATGCGTAAAAGAAACCGAGCAGATGACTACTAGCGCTACGAAGTGGACTGTAGCGCAATCAAACATCCCGGACAACACGCGAGTAATTTACTGCCATAGAAATAGTACCCAGTGTCAGGGGGATGTCCAGACCTGTATGTAAGACACGGTCTTACATCCGTATTCATAGTTGTTCCTTAAGAAATAAGGCCTCCTTGTTCTTTGTTCTAAACAAAGAATAAGGAATAAGGATTCCTCAAGGTACATCTATGAATACGGGTGTTACATACAGGTCTTGCAACGAAGCTAAATTTTCGTAGTGGAGGTAGGCACGCTTATCGGCTTCACTTTTCGATTCACTAGACGCCGCTACGCGTCGCTACTTGCAAGGGGAAGTAATTTCCCCCTTACCTCTTACCGGCGAATGGGCCCAAGGTGTTTACGTATGTTTTTGTGGCGCGATTGTCGAAATAACCTTTATTTGCGACCATATACCAGAAGGTTCTACGCGATTTACCGCGATACATTTTTTATCGTGTTTTTACGCATAAGTGTGAATTTTTTTTGGTAGTGTTTGCGAAAACAAATGCGAAATGGCTAAGGGTTGCGCGGTTCGCAATTGTAAAACGGGGAACAAAAATTGTAAGCAAAAATGCTCCGTGCTTCGCGTGCCCAGAAACGTCGAACGATACAAAAAATGGCTCGATGCTATTCCGGGACTGAAAGAGTCTCAGTACGTGTGCGAAAAACATTTCGAAGATCGATGTATTTTGAGACATTGGAGAAAAAAGGATGTAAATGGTCGTAATATGTGCTGGTATGAATTAATGTATTCAAAAAGTTTTCAGTTTTTTTTTAGATGAAAGTAGTCATCTTTTTTTTAATCGGCACATTTGTTTTATTGGTTTCGTATATTATGCAGTTTACACGACAGTACGGTAAATTAAGTGAGGGCAAACGGCGCATGCGTTGCATTCAGGAGGGAAAAGGACAGAAGAGCTATTTCTCTCTTCGTCGCACCACCACTTCCCCTTGCCGTCACGCACCAAGCGGCAGAAATCGGAATAAAAAACAGAACCGCTAAGGGTGCCTACCCCGGATACCGCCGTTGTCAGACCTGTATGTAAGACCGTGCACGCGAGTAATTTATTGCCATAGAAATAGTACCCAGTGTCAGGAGGATGCCAGACCTGTATGTAAGATCGTGCGGTGAACGCAAAAGTTGTTTGCAACACCATCTAGCGCGAGAGCCCGAAAGTTTCCCGCAGTAAACACGTAAGTTATTTACAACGCCATCTATCGTGAGGGCTCGAAAGTTCAGCGCGATGAACGCGGAAATTCTTTACAGTGCCATCTAGCGTAAGAACTCGGAACCGGCGTGGCAGCTGAAAAATGCATCGTAGGGCCATCTAGCGCGGTCGCTCGAAAGCTCGTCGCGACGCCATCTCGGCCGAGATAGGTGAGCCATGTTTTTCCAGTGGCGAACGCACGTCGATCACGCGCGAGCTTTTACGACGCGTATTTTTATTATTTAACTGACGAAATAAAAGAGAAAGTATGTAAATGCTATGTACGCCCCGTGGGTGAGAATAATTGTCGTCGCGGCGATTCCGAGCGAGGGTGAATTGTTTGAAAACTTACACGGTGTCGTCCTGGAGAAAGAGCTCTTCTCTCTCGGTTAGGAGGTTATCGCGAATCCAGTGCAAAAGTTTTCTCAGTGTCCCTGCAATTTGAGAACAGAACAAAAAAATAATGTTAATGCGTGAATTTTACTCGCTCGCTGGAATATAACGAGGAAACTCCTACTCACAATCCTCGCTTCCAGGTAAATTCACATCGTGCCTCTTCTTCCTGTCGAACAGTAATTCGGCTCCGCCGCTACGCGTCGATATAAAGAAAGAAAAAAGAAACCGATTAAACGCCGCGCCCAGGGCTCGTGCGTATAAACGTTAATTACCCGAATTCTATGCGTATAGCAAGTCCCGCGTCACCGGAAGACATTTCAATTGTCGAAACGAGCAACTTTTCCTATTGAGCACGTTTTACGATTCCGTCACGCCGAACTACTCTCGCACTGTCATATCGAATCTTCGTAAAGGCGCCAGCCAGCGAAAAGTTCGCGAGACGCACCAACATGAGCTTTTGACCAATCGGGTTGCTCCCGTACACGGGCAGTCGAACCGAGTCCAGCGTTCCTTGCGTCCAAGATCGGACGCGCTGCCGTTCCGATTCCTTCGTCCCGAAAACACTTTATCTCTCTTATCGGTCCATCGGACCCAGCGTTATCAACATTTCGTATCATCGAGGTACAAAATCATTTTACCGTTCCCAAATCCTCGCCCAAGTCCTCATCCGGTAACCTATTTCCGAATCTTCGAGCGCAAAAAAAGAAATAAAACCATCGCGTGTGCGGCATTCGGTACTTTGGCTGCGTTCGAAAATTGTCTGCCAGCCCTGTGAGCAGCGCACGCATGCTGGACACAGGTCTCGCAGCGCCGGCAGTGAATTTTCGCGCACCGCGCCTTCGTCTCCGGCATTGTTTAGCTGCGCGTGGGGGCGGTTGTACGAGCGGCGTTTTTATCGGTGATTGGAAAACCGTCGCCCTGCGAGATTGAAAGTACGATTGCAAGTTTTGTACATCTCGACGTTTTGCGCGGCGCAACCTCAAAAATGTTATTACGCGGGAGTAACGGGGACAAAGCCGGTCGCGTAGAACGCGACTCGCGGCGTTGCGTACCGGGAAAGTGCCATAATGGCCGCCGCTCGAAATTTCCTCGAGTGTTTTAATTATCGATCGTAATTTGCCACCGTCGCATTCACAATCACGATGACAATGCGTTTGAAAAAAACGAAAAAAAAAACGAATGTTTCGAGTTACGAGCGGCCATGTTTTTTGCGCAGGTAACCGGAAATGTCAGCCGTGGGAGAATCCTCGCCGGATGAGGATCCGGGTGTCATGGCGAATGACAAAGTTGTCGCGGTGAATTGCAGCAAGGAAATGAGCGAGGCCGAAAACGAGCCCGCGATGCTTGACGAGGAGGAAATGCCATCTTACGTCAGTCTGGCCAGCCTGCAAATACCGGACGACTCTAAAGTCGACTCTAGCGTCGTCGAGCCTGCTGCGACTCTGGAGCGCCCTCCGGAACGTGCGCAAAGTCCTTGCGCCAGCGAGCACGGAGCTGAGAGCGTTTGCGTGCTGTCGTCGGGCGAGGAGAGCGATAGGAGGCCCTTCGAGGGCATGGAAGACTACGATTCGGAAGGTACAACGGGTTAGTCTGAAAATCACTCTTCTGCGCTGTGCTCTCTCAATTATTTAGACTAGCCTGACCCGTGTAGATTCACTGGCTAATTCATTCGACAGCAGCATTACGATATCTGTGGCATTTAATTCTGACCACGCAGTTTTCATATTTTACCCAGAACAAGACTTCTCTTCAAAAGTGGTAAAAATCGAAATTTCGACCCTTAAGGGGGGTGAACTTGGTATATACTCCAATACAAATAATCAAACGTGTATTTCAGAAATTTCCAAAATGTTACCTTTAAGGGGGTTAAACGGGTGTGTTAAGGTTTGTATGAAAAAAAAAAACCTATTTTTTGACTACATTTGAAACTTACCAAATTTATTTTATATATAACACTATACCATGTTTTCCTTGCTGTTCGGTGCGTGTAAACAGTTAAGTAGTACTTTCAACTCCTTAATTGTGTATGCCACATATATGTGAGCATTAAGGGGAGGGTAGGGGTTTCAGTGAAAAAAAAATTTTTGCGAATTTTTTTCATCTATATGGATAGAGTACATTTATTGAAACCTTTTGTACATTGTTCAGTGTCATTTCAAGAACATTCCGTGAAATTTGTACGCGAAAATATCCACAAACAAGCCAGTGACAAAGCTTTTCCAAGAACGCCTTTGGAAAAACACGATTTGCGGTGTTCACTGTATCTCAGCTAGAAATTATCTGAAATCAAGTACCATTAAAATTTAGTCAAAGTATCATCAAATCCTCCCCCCAACGGTCTGTGATAATTTTTTTTTCATTTCTAAATCTTTGGTGGCCGTGTAAAGTGAAAAGTGCTATTTTTCACGAAAATTTCCGCCATTTTGGGGGTGGAAAACCCCCTCAATGTAAAAAAAATGGCAGGACAACAACTGTATTCTTTATTTCTCTATTCTTAAACATCTCTCTTCTTAAATATCTCTATTCTGGAGCAGGTTTAATCGAAACATCTGTATTCCACAATATCTCACTTCTTAAACATTTCTCTGCCGAAACATCTCTATTCGTAAACATCTCTATTCCACAATAATTCACTTCCGAAATATCAGTACTCTTAAATATCTCTATTCCACAATATTTCGTATCCGAAACATCTGTATTCTTAAATATCTCTATTCTTCGAAATCTCATGTGACATCCATAACATCTGTATTCCGACAATTTCATCTCACAATATCTCTCTTCCGAAACATCTCTATTCTTAAATATCTCTATTCTTTAAAATCTCATATGTGACATCCATAACATCTGTATTCTCCGACAATTTCATCTCACAATATCTCTCTTCCATAACATCTCTATTCCACGGCCTCTGCGTTGCACTTGTTTCATTCATGGCCAAATAAATTAATGCACCATATTAGAGATGTTTAAGAATAGAGAAATAAAGAATCGAGTTGTTGTCTTGCCAAAAAAAATCTCAAACTAACCGTTGGGGGGAGCTATTTTATATGTAGAAAGTGTGTACCAAGTTTGAAATAAATCGGTCATGTAGTATTCAAATGGCAGTGAACACGGACTTTGAATAAGTGGTTTCGTGAAAAACACGTTTGAAGTTTAGAGAAGTCGGAGCTACAGTGTTAGCGGAGCGGGACTAAATAGTCAATAACTTCGCGAGTTTTGCTCTGATTGACTTGAAATTCTGGGATTATATTCTTGAAATGTTTAACTATAAGGAAAGACAAAAAAAATCGATTTTTTTTAGTGCAAACCCCTACCCTCCCCGTAAAAAACCCAGACTTTAAAAGTCCCGTTTCACCCGCTTAAGGGTCGAATTTCGATTTTTACCGCTCTTGAAAACTCTTATTTTGGGTGAAACATGAAGCCTGCGTGGTCAGAATCAGGGGTTACAGATATCGTAATATCCCCAATACAACGGGTGAACATAACCTCTGAAGTAAAGATTACAGATTTGCAAATTATTGATTCTCGCACGAATATCCTGGATTTAACTTAGCTTCAAAACACTCTTACTCGTGTGGATTATCGGTAGCTTATGGAAAAGATTGCTCGGTGTAATAATGGAGTACAAGTCGGTGTTACTTTAAGGGGCTATACCAGTATAAACGCTGAAAATTTCGGTGATTTTCGGGAATGTTTTGGAAGAAAAGTACTCAATTAAATGTTTCGGAAAATTAAGAATATATTTGGCTACATTTGAGCCAGAGTTGGGCGTAATTCTATTTATAAATACGAATACGAATTTATTCACATCGTGATTTTCATGTGAATATAAATACAAATTTATTCATGCTTCACTTATTTGTATTCACATGCATGCATACAAATACAATTCTATTCACAAATATTCTGAACATACAAATAAATTGGCAGAAAAAATTGTGAATATTTATAAAAAATCCTGTAAATTGAAAAAAAAATTCACATCAAAATCTGCTAATGTATTCACAAAAAATTGTAAATACAAAAAAATTCACAAAATAAGTTGTGAATTTTTTCGTATTTAAGACAAATTAAAATCAAATTCACAATGATTAGATTAAAATTTACACCAAAAGTGAGTTCTTACGTATTTTGAGAGAAAACCTTGCGTCGAGGCAAAGAGAGTTCTTACACTTTTCTTTCCTTCCTTATTTTCTTCAACTTGAGGAAATTGACAACTCATTTTGTGAATTTTTTCATATTTACAATCTAATATTTGAAACACACCTTTTTTTGCAAAAATTTCTTTGCCTCGACGCAATGTTTTCTCCCAAAATACGTATAAACTCACGTTTGGTGTAAATTTTAATCTAATCATTGTGAATTTGATTTTAATGTCTTAAATACGAAAAAATTCACAACTTATTTTGTGAATTTTTTTTCGTATTTACAATTTTTTGTGAATACATTTGCATTCACAGATGTTGATGTGAATTTTATTTAATTCACAGGATTTTTTGTAAATATTCACAATTTTTTCTGTGATTTTATTTGTATGTTCAGAATATTTGTAAATACAATTGTATTTGTGTGCACGCATGTGAATACAAATAAGCGACGTATGAATAAATTTGTATTTATATTCACATGAAAATCACGTTGTGAATAAATTTGTATTTATATTCGGATGAAAATCACGGTGTGAATAAATTCGTATTCTAAAGTAAATGCTATGTACGCCCCGTGGGTGAGAATAATTGTCGTCGCGGCCATTCCGAGCGAGGGTGAATTGTTTGAAAACTTACACAGTGTCGTCCTGGAGAAAGAGCTCTTCTCTCTCGGTTAGGAGGTTATCGCGAATCCAGTCCAAAAGTTTTCTCAGTGTTCCTCCAATTTGAGAACAGAACAAAAAAATAATGTTAATGCGTGAATTTTACTCGCCCGCTGGAATATACCGAGGAAACTCCTACTCACAATCCTCGCTTCCAGGTAAATACACATCGTGCCTCTTCTTCCTGTCGAACAGTAATTCAGCTCCGCCGCTACGCGTCGATATAAAGAAAAAAAAAAGAAACCGATTAAACGCCGCGCCCAGGGTTCGTGCGTATAAACGTTAATTACCCGAATTCTATGCGTATAGCAAGTCCCGCGTCACCGGAAGACATTTCAATTGTCGAAACGAGCAACTTTTCCTATTGAGCACGTTTTACGATTCCGTCACGCCGAACTACTCTCGCACTGTCATATCGAATCTTCGTAAAGGCGCCAGTCAGCGAATAGTTCGCGAGACGCACCAACATGAGCTTTTGACCAATTGGGTTGCTCCCGTACACGGGCAGTCGAACCGAGGCCAGCGTTCCTTGCGTCCAAGATCGGACGCGCTGCCGTTCCGATTCCCTCGTCCCGAAAACACTTTATCTCTCTTACCGGTCCATCGGACCCAGCGTTATCAACATTTCGTACCATCGAGATACAAATGTATTTGTGTGCATGCATGTGAATACAAATAAGCGAAGTATGAAAAGATTTGTATTTATATTCATATGAAAATCACGTTGTGAATAAATGTGTATTTATATTCACATGAAAATCACGATGTGAATAAATTCGTATTCGAATTTATAAATAGAATTACGCCCAACTTTGATTTGATCTACATTGCATAATTTTTTCATAGAAAAATATTGAGATCCAAGCGACTTATGCGCTGCCTTCGAAGGCGCCAAAAAAAAAGTTCCTCCACTGCTGACATGATTCCCGCCTATTGAGTAGCTGAAACCGAAAAAGGAAAAAATGTCGTTAAACTGGAAGGTATTTCCTGTACAATGACGTAGGATTTTCGAAAAATATCAAAATCTAACAAAATGGCGTAGTTATGAAAAAAAGTCTGTTTTCTTGCCTCTAAAATGGTCGTTTTTTTTCAATGCCAAATCGTCAATTTTCATCCAATCAAAAATATCCTACGTCATTGCAGAGTAAATATATTCAAGAGTACTCAGTTCAAATTTCAAGTCAATCGGATAATTGCTCTTTGAGTTACAAGGTCAGCAAATTTGAAAAATCTCATTTCGAGAAAAAACGCGTTTAAAGATTTAACTATCGATTTTTGCAAGATAAACCGACTAGAGATACGGCCTTGAAATTTTTACAGGATATTCTTGAAAGTGCAAACCGTCGAAAAAGGCAAAAAAACTATTTTTCAAAGTGTCACACTGACAGCCCGTTAACGAGCGTGCCCTTACAGAGATGGAAGAGGAGGAGGACGAGGAATCGTGTATGAACGAGGAGGAGGATGAGGAGGACGAGGAGGAGGACAGCGACGGTGACATAGAGCCGGAGCAATTCGAGAGATCGTCGGACGACTTTGTACTCCGCTACGACAGTGGCCTCGAGAAGCATCACCGAGAGCGCAGCCGGTCGCTCCAGGACTTGACGAACTCGTCGCGCGGCAATCTCTCGCGTTTCGTGGGCAAACGACGCAGCATCGATCACATGGGTGGTCCCTTCGAGCCGGAATTCACGCGCGAGCTTCACCCTCTCGACGATCCTCTGGACGTGCGAAAACGATCGAATCGCGCTCCCAAGTACGGTCACGTGACGAGCAAAGTGAAGCAGTACATACAAGACATGAAGGAGCAGCGGAGGCGTTCGGCGGAGCATGCGAGCCGTGCCCTTCCGTTGCAGCAAATAGACTCGAGCGACGTGAATTCCCGCGATCCCGAAATCACGAACGTGCCGGAAAATCTCAAGAGAATCAAGAGTTACGTGCGCAACGCGATCAACGAGATGAAATCGAGCGTCGAGGATGACGAGAATTGCGCTGATATTCGCGCGACCGAGGAAGCGGTTGAGCCGGAGGCGATCACGGAAAACGTCTCACCGTCGAACGAAACGAGTCCGGAGAATCTCGCCAAGAGGCCGAGGATCTCTCTCAAAACGAACGGGCTGGCGGACCACGTGGCCAAAGACGAAGAGTCCTTGAGGCACCTCGAGGTCAACGGCCCTCAGGAAAATCCGGGGATCTTCGATCTCCGCTCGCTGACTTACGAGGAGTACACGAACGGCGACGAAAAAGTGGAAAAGGTGGAAAAAGTCGATCGCACGGAGGCCGTTCAGCCGAAACCGGAAGCACGCAAGGTCACCGCGGAAGTCGACAGAGTCGCGCGCGTTTCTCGAGCCGCTCGGAACACGGGAAATGTTCGGGAAGCGACGCCCGACGAGGCCTCGAGGCGTAAAGTTATTATGGTCGACAGTGAGCTTTATCAAAAGATGCTCGAGGAGAACGCGGCGATGAAGCGAGAACTGGAAGAAACGCGTAAGAATCTGGAACGAAGTCGCGCCGAAATTCGCGAATTGGAAGAAGCGAAGAAAAATTACGAGCGGCAAATGGCGAGAAACGTGCCACCCGAGACGAGCGTAGCCTCGGTGCAGACCGAGCGTGACGCGAGCGAGGAAAAGACGAGCGAGGCGACAACGTGCGCCGAGGAAGCGTCGAGCAAATTACTCTCGAGTACGGTGACCTCAGCACTGAGCTCCATCGAACAGTGGTCCGACAGTAATTGCAGCCCTGCCATATCGATCGACCCGCCGAATATCGAGGCCGCCCTAAACGTCGACGACAGCATCGCATTCGCCGAACGCACGGCGAAAAAGTCGTCCTCGTCGTTCGTCGCGGGATCGCGAATCTTGCAGACCCTCGACAGCATTACGCGTGGACGCGCGAAAACGGGCCCTCGCCAATGGATCGACGCTGACGACGCGACCACGAGGAACGACGAGCCTCCGGGCGAGCAAGGTCAGTCGAAGCGCCAAACTCTCGAGGCCTCGAATCCCGGAAACGCTAATACGCCGAGAGCGAGAAAACGATGCGCTGCCGATATGCTTGGACTCTCAAACCACTCAGAATCATTCAAAATTCCCCATACACCCGGTGCCGGTGGTGATACCAGGCGAAAAATGAGCTCGGGTTCTGCCGCAGATGCAGCCCTCAAGATTATCAACGAGGCGAAACAAGCGCGAGCCAACGCTGAGAAAAAAATTAACGAGACCGTCGAGCCTCATCTCGGCGGGGATACCGACAATACCGAATCACAGAACAACGTCAGGTTCATCGTCTATCAGGAGGAACCCGACTGCAAGCAACGGAGCTTCCTTATTCAGGCCGAGGAGCCCGCCGCGAACGAGGATACCGGCGAGAAGGGCGGCAAGGTTCGCGAGTGCGGCCCTTTCTTGCTTGGCAATGTCGAGATACGAATGACCGAGGTCAATGGCACTCTCAACATATGGGGAAAAGAGGTGAGATATTGCTCACCCGTGGAATGCAAAAAATTATGTATTGACATGGTGAATAAGGTCGCGCGGCTTTTTCGTGAAAATTGATGCTTTTGAAAAGTTGCTCCTTATGCTTTCGAACGTTTCGAAACTGTTGTGCTTACTTCTAATGATTGTGCAAGTTCAGCTAGCATCTGACATGAGTCTTCGAGAAGTAATGCCTTCGATTCAACACATCAAAATCATTATTTTTGAAGCGTTTGAACCAATCTCTTCGTGTTTTCGACAGAGCATGGTCGCCGTAAGTCTCAACAAGAATTCTGTGTGCTTCAACTGCGGACTTTTTTTTAAATAGAGTAGTGCAGTAAAATTCCCCGCAAATACTCGTTTTTGATGAAATTTGACATGTTTAAGGGGAGATATACACCTAGGAGCCGGAAAAAAGGTCATTTTGGTGAATTTTTTCAAGGAAAACTATTTGAAATTTCGGATTGGGGTTTTGATTATCTAAAAGTATATATATTTAAAAATATGTTTAATTTTCTTTATTTAAAAATATCAAAAATATACAAGGATATTGTATGATCCTTGGAGCGTCGTAAAAAAATCTGCGTATACGGTACCCACTCGTGTTTCTTCAAAAATCATCTGAAAAAAAAACCAAAAAGATTATTAAATTAGATACTATAATCTAGTACTTGTCATAGCTGATTTTGAAAATATCGATTTATGACAAAATGGTGGACGTTTGAACATAAATAGTGATTTTTGGGCCAAAAATTAGTTATGATTTTGCCTATAAAACAAAAACTAAGTAACGGGAATAAAAATCCTATGACAAGTACTAGATAATGGTGTATAGAATAACCACAAAAAACCTCAAGGCAATCGGTTCATTGGTTTTCGAGAAATTTCGGGTACCGATTTGAAAAACGTGGTTTTGAGAAAAACGCGTTTGAAAATTTGGGAATGAATAAATCATGAAATTTGTCAACTTACATGGAATCATCGATACCAGGCCCTAGTGTAGGTCTTCTACGGTCGACGGAATGTTCATGGCTTCTAAATCCTCGACCTCGAGCATCTAGGTGCATATCTCTCCTTAAGGCGTTACCCCCACTTGTAGCGCAAAAAAAAGGCCTTTTTCATGAATTTTTTAAAAGAAAACTACAAAACTTTTTAATCGATCAATGTACCATCTTAAAGAACACATCTTGAAGAACTTTCAGTAATTTTTTTATTGAAAAATATTACATTGTTTAGTGGCAAATGGCCGTCAATGAAATAATGTTTTTATATACACGGTTTGCGGTGACCAACATTGCGGCGAAGTGGATCATCTGAAAAAAAATGCGGATGGATTTAGTCAAATATAAGTATAAACTAGTCTTTAATAGAAGGATTTTTAAAAATATTCATTTTTCACAAAATGGCGGGCAGTGTAAGTTAATGGTTCGATTTTAACGAAAAAAAAAACGGCCGTTTTTTGGCTATAAAACGGCCATTTTTTTCTAAAAAAAAATCGAACGATTAAAGACTACATTTTTATGTATTAAATAAGCCTGCAAAATTTCAAGAAGATCGGTTCATTAGTGTTCGAGTAATCTTGGTCACCGACTTCAGAAATGCCATTTTGAGAAAAACGCGTTTAAAGTTTCAATTTCAGTTTACACGAAGAAAATATTTTTTTTTGTAAACTTACATAGAGTCATCTATTCCGGGCCCATACAGAAGTATAAGCCCGGATACTTATACTTCAAGAAAATGCAATTAAAAAAAATCGATTTTTTCAAAATCGCAAATGGGGGTAACCCCTTAAGGGGTTAGGCCACAGTAACGGGCATAAAATCATGTACGAATTTAACAATTTTGTATAACAAAGTGATTCACTCATAAAATTAATTACACATCTATTTATTATGAATATCAAGCTGTTAGAAAATATATATATATATATATATTTTTTTTTTCGACGTACGTAATGACCGACTTTTAATATTTTCTTTTGTTATCTTTTTTTAGGCGCTCCGCGGCGTGACATTTAGCATCCACAATTTTTTACCTAGAACAAAAAACATAAATTCCCGTCAATCTACATTAGAATACCTTCAGAAGTACGTACGGAATTTAAAAAATATTGTTTTATTAAAAAGTTGTAGGTATTTGAACTTAAGAAATGAATTTTCAGTGAAAGATTTCGTTATAACTGCTCATAAACTGCTCATAAAATGAAAAGTTTTCGATTGATCAGAAATTCCGTACGTACTTCTCTGCGAAATGCAATTAGGAACATGACTTTTAAATTTGAAGTAAATCGAGTGAAAATTGTCGAAGTTATTTGTCACGCCAATTGGAAAAAAGCTGTTTCGAGTAGTCGGCCATTTTGTACATCGAAAAAAATATACATTTTCTAACAGCTTGATATTTATACTAAATAGATGTGTAATTAATTTTATGAGTGAATCACTTTTTCATACGAAAAAGTGGTTAAATTCGCATATGATTTTATACCCGTTACTGTGGCCTAACCTCTTAACGCGGGATATACATTTAGACAGAAAAAAAAGCAATATTGAGGGATTTTTTAAACTAAGAAATAATTATTCTACAACTATCAAACTTTGGGTAACTTTAATAGTATATTTAAGTATACAAAACAATTTCTTCTTTAATAATTCATCATCAAAATGACGGAGATATGGCAGAGTGTTACAGCAAGGTCGCCGCGGGAGTTGCGAATCGGCGTGCAGTCTAGCTTCCCTCTAGACTTTGATTTGCAAAAAAGTTCGAACATGTATAGTTTCTATGTGACGGTAATTAAAATGAAGAAAATGCAAATTTAAGATAATGGCACGCATTTACAAAAAAATCAACATTTCATGCAACATTTCTGTAAAATGTGGATTAAAAAAGTAGTTCTTTTTGCAATTTTTCAAAAACAATTCTCGTCAAGTAGAAGGCACCAATAATATCAAGATTTCTACCAAGTTTCAACTCAATCGGCTTAACAGTTTTTGAGCAATCCTGCACGTCAATTTCGATAATGCAGTTTTGAGAAAAACGCGTTTGATTTCACGGCCGCTCCAAATCCGAGCGGTGAGGCACAGCGTTACGGGCTGTGACGTTTAAAGTTTTTCGAATTTCGCTCTGAAACTTTAGGAAAATATTCTCCATGTACAGTTCTATCGTTTAAGGGCATGTACAAGGTCAACATAGCCTCACAAATTTTCCAACCCAATTTTCTCACAGATGGTTAATTTTTTTCGGAAAAACGAAGCATTAGGCTCTGGAGAATTCCCTGACGCAGAGCTTGATGATTTCCTTTTGCCCTAAATATTATTCGTCTCTGAGAAATCTCTGTTCGAAAATTTCAGCTATCTCCCTCGCACTCATATGTCACGTGGTAGATCTTCTACTTCGCCTTAAGGGGAAAAAAAAGAAATCGATGTTTTGATTCTTGTAAATGTATATCCCGCCTCAAACTACACGCACGCAGTTCTGGTAACGCCATCTGTTGGAAAGCAGCGAGAACTTATTCAACGTCCTAATACATTGCACAGTCGCTAAGCACATGGTCTTGGGGTTTGCATCGTTGGAATGCAACAAAAATTCTTTTTTTTTTTAATTTTCGTCCGTTATTTTTATTATTTCGCACAATTTTTTTGTACATCTAAATTCTTGATTTGTAAATAAACAACTTGAGTCTCTCCTAACAAAGATTCGCCCTAAAAAAGAGTTGGAGCAACTGAGAACTAATCATTTTTGTTGCATTCCAACGATGCAAACTTCAACGCCATCTAATTACAACAAAGATAGACGAAGAGAACAAATCGATTATATTATTGGGTGTACAACTCAATTCGGTCCGTTTTTTTGCTTAAAATACGCACTTATTTGAATGATAAAATGAATTAACACATTAATCAAAATATTGTCCATCGCTAGCCACTACTTTTCCCCATCTTTCGGGTAATTTATGAATTCCGTCGCAGAAGAAGCGTTCATCTTTTGAAGCCAAGAATAAATCGAACCAATTTTTGATACCCTGTTGTGACGTGAAGCGTATTCCAGTCAAAGCGTTCTGCATCGATCGAAACAAATGGTAGTCGGAAGGGGCAAGGTCTGAGCTATCAGGCGGGTGAGCCAGAATTTCCCACCCGCTATTTTCCAAATAGTTTTTCACCACAATAGCAACGTGAGGCCGAGCGTTGTCATGTTGAAAGATTATGGACTCGTGTCTGGTCGCATATTCTGGACGTTTTTCGGCTATAGATCGCTTTAAACGGATCAATTGTTGCCTGTAGAAGTCTCCCGCGATGGTCCCACAAGCATTCGGTGGGCTTCAGCTGCACTTTTATTCCAATTGAAACAGAAAATCAACACTCCCCGCAAATGGTGCTTATTTGGGACGAAATCCGACATTTTCACCGCAGTAAAAAATTAGACTTGATGCGCAAAACTCAAAGGTCTGTAAACGATATTTGGTTAAGAGACGTTGATACTTCACGATACAGCAAAAATCAGCTGTTGCCGTCAACCATTTATAGCACCTAGAGCCATCTTTTGAAAACGGACCGAACTAAGTTGTACACCTAATATTTTCTACAAAACTATTTTCCTCGAAGTTTCGCGAGATTTCAGTAGCGCTCTACAGTAGAGAATATTTGTCCAGATCGGTGAAACGAGCCAGGACCAGGAAGTCGCAATGGAGACGGAGGATTCAGGATCTCACGACAGATCGTCGTTCATGCCAAGGTCACCCTTCGTCTGCCAGAGCACGCCTCATCCGAAGTGTCCACACGCGAACGAGCCGGCGTCCGTGGCTTGCTCACGCGTGGCCACTGCTGATGAGACCCCGAAGCCGAGGATCTCCCCGAGATTCGGCCGGTCCGGAATAGGAAAGTATCTCCGTGCGGCAGCTTCGAATTTGTCGAGAAACAACAGCGCCGCGGAGACGAGCAACAACGGCCTGTGCGCGAACTCGCCCCGTCCGGACAACGAGCGTACGAATGATTGTTGCGAGCACTGCGAGACGCATCGTCAAAAACGTATTAAATGGCCGAGTTGCGAGCATCAACAAGCGCGTCTGAATCAACATTCCTGCTGTCTGCACAACGCGAAGAGAGAATTCGATTGCCCCTTGGACAACGATGTATTCGACGATTCGACGATTTACGAGACGATGTCGAATATACTGGCGAATCACGAAAAATGCAACGCGCTCAACGTTACACCCAAGCAAACTTGCACAAATGCCGATAAGGAAGAAATTTGCGGTATCCGAACCTCCTGTCGTCACATGAGCCTCGGCCGCGAGGAAAACTCGCGTCAGACGAAAAAACGTTGCTCGTCCTGCAACGTTGCCGATCCGTGCGCCAGGGTGAGACTCACACCAGGTTCCTGTCGTTCGCAGAATATTGTCTTTTCCGAGGACGAAGCGCATCCCCTGCTTTCGAGCAACACGCCTTGCGAAACGCCCGAGGTAAAGTTACTCGACTACTCGACGAATTAAGGGGAGATATACACCTAGGAGCCGGAAAAAAGGTCATTTTTGTGAATTTTTTCAACGAAAACTATTTGAAATTTCGAATTGGGGTTTTAATTATCTAAAAGTATATACATTCAAAAATATGTTTAATTTTCTTTATTTAAAAATATCAAAAATATACAAGGATGTTGTATGATCCTCGGAGCGTCGTAAAAAAATCTGCGTATACGGTACCCACTGGCCTTTCTTCAAAAATCATCTGAAAAATAAACCAAAAAGATTATTAAATTAGATACTATAATCTAGTACTTGTCATAGCCGATTTTGAAAATATCGATTTATGACAAAATGGCGGACGTTTGAACATAAATAGTGATTTTTGGGCCAAAAATTAGTTATTATTTTCCCTATAAAACAAAAACTAAGTAACGGCAAAAAAAATCCTATGACAAGTACTAGATAATGGTGTATAGAATAACCACAAAAAACCTCAAGGCAATCGGTTCATTGGTTTTCGAGAAATTTTGGGTACCGATTTGAAAAACGGGGTTTTGAGAAAAACGCGTTTGAAAATTTGGGAATGAATAAATCATGAAATTTGTCAACTTACATGGAATCATCGATACCAGGCCCATAGTGTAAGTCTTCTACGGTCGACGGAATGTTCATAGCTTCTAAATCCTCGACCTCGACCATCTAGGTGTATATCTCCCCTTAAGGTAATCCTATTGTCAGGCTTCAATCCATAGGATTTTCATTATCTTTTTTTTGAGCTTCACTAAATACATTAATAATCGTCTCTGTAAAATGTCAGGGTCGGTATCGACCTAGTTACAGAGAAAAAAATATTAAAATTGGGTGTTTTTGTGAAGGAATTCCGAGACGACATACAAAAACCCAATTTCCGGTCGCTACAAAAGTGTATATAATAGTGAGGATCCGTCAGATTCTTAAAAAATAATCAGATTTACATACTAAACACTTGTAGTGATTCAATGCTCTCAGAAAAAATTGCGCTTATTGACCTAACTTTTGATGTAATATCAAGTTTAATTTGAACTTTCGGTATTGGATTTATTACCACTTACTACGATAACGAGACGTGACAGCAAGGCAACAGCTGACTGTACTCCTAACCTCATCTTACTTATTCGAATTTCCACACATATTTCATTTTCAACCGACATATTTCGCCGACACAAATTTTCCACGCTTTTTACCAGTCCTGATCCGAATACAATGCTTTATATTTCCAGCACCTGACATTGTTTTGACAGATCGACGTTGAAAAGCGTGGAGGTTAAACTCGCCTGGTTGAGTAAAAAGAGACGGAGATAGAACCAATGTTGCCAAATGTCAAACCTAGAAATACTGCGCGAATCGTTGGAATAACGATTTTTTCATTTTTCTAATTAAATGTGAACATTCATTAGACAGTTTACACATGGAAAATTTTAGTTGTAACAAATTTTGTTTTTTTGCATATGTTAAGAATATAAATTGTACAAGTCTCACGTATGATCAATGGTGTGACTAGTGTGAAGCGATAGGATTGCCTCAAACTGAAATATTCGAATGAAACCAAGGGTAAAAAGGGATGACATCGCTAAATACCGACGGAGTACTTGCTCTTTTGCTCGCAGACGAAGCGACGAAGGCTCAGTGGTAAAAAGGTGCGAGGGATTCTCACGGATCTTCTGCGCGGATGCAGCGGCTGTCGGGAGCCCAACAGCACCAGCAGCCTACCCAGAGCCAATCGGCAAACCGTCATACCCAAGGTACATTTGTCGCCTTGCTCCTCGTCCGAAGCGTCGTGCTCCAAACAAACGCAGTCTTGTCCATCCCATCTGAATCATTCTTCCAACGAAGTCACGAACGAAAGGTAAATCGCATATTTGCATCATTGGAGTACGATCGTGCGTTACATTGGAATTGGAAAAAATTAGAAGAAGGCTAGTTTTTTGATAGGTGATTTTGTAGGTGCCGCGGGTGCTGAATCCAAGTTTGCCTAAATATCGGGGTGTAGGGTTTTTTTTAGGGGATGGGGGTGGATTAATGCCAACAATACCCACGAGGTCGGCGCCGGGAGGCAAAATGTTTAGAAAAATCCGGCTTTTATTTTTGTCCACAGCGCCGAAGTCGTGGTAGTTCATTTTGGGGGTGAAAAAGTGGGATGAAATTATGAAAAATCAGTTTTCATTCGATAACTCTTTAGGAAAAATTCATACAATTTTTGTTCAAACGGGAACGTTGTAGCCGCTGAAAAGACGCGTCGATCGAGTATTCGATCATCCCTCTCCAATAATATCTTCACCCCCAAAAGCATTGTTGAAGTACAAACAAAAAAATTGTTTATTGAATAACTCGAAAACAATCTATTTTTCGGGGATGGTTTAAATGTACGAAATGTAGAGAATAATTTTCTCTATATTTTCGTTCCTATGGACCACCCTTGAATTTTGCTTTTTCGAACCCCTCTCAGGGATTGAAATTTCAAAATGAAATTCTGGGAAAACTATTGACCGAAAGTAAAGAGATACGAGTTTGACGCTGTGGACAAAAATGTAGCTGAGAGTTCAAGCTACAAATTCTTCCACGGCGGCGAATTCGTGCGGTCAATAGTTTTCCCAGAATTTCATTTTGAATTTTCAACCCCCGAGAGGGGTTGGAAAATCAAAATTCAAGGGTGGCCCATAGAAACGAAAATATATAGATAATTACTCTCTACATTTTGTACATTTAAACCATACCCGAAAAACCGATTGTTTTTGAGTTATTCAATAAACAATTTTTTTGGTATTTTAACTATTTTTTGGGGGTGAACATATAATCGGGGAGTGATGATCAAATACTCGATCGACGCGTCTTTTCAAGGGCTAAAACTTTTCCATTTGAACAAAAAGTGTACGATTTTTTTCTAAAGAGTTATTGAATTAAAACTGATTTTTCAAAATTTCACCCCACTTTTTCACCCCCAAAATGAACTTGCACGACTTCGGCGCTGTGGACGAAACTAAAGCCCGGATTTTTCTGAGCATTTTGCCTCACGGCGCCGACCTCGTAGGGGTTGCAGTTTGGCATTAATCCACCCCCATCTTCTTTCATCCCCTAAAAAAACCCTACACTCCGATTTTTAGGCAAACTTGAATTTAGCACCCGCGGCACCCACAAAATCACCTGTCAAAAAAAAAGCCTTCTAATTTTCTCCGATTCCGGGGTTTTCCAGCGACAGCACGACTGTACCATTGTTCGCAATTTGAGAAAAAAGAAAAGAACTCCCGTGAAACGCGTTCAACCGATATTTTTTTCCGTTCTCGCCAGGTGTTGCAACTCTTGCACCCGTCGTGCCGAGATGCGAGCCGAGATCGAGAACCAACTGGAGGTTTTTCGAGTTACGATGGAACAGCTTCGTTCCCGCTCGGACACCGTGCTGGAAATGCTTCATCTACTCAAGGCTGAAACCGACTGAGCTCACGGCGAGCATCCGTAGAGAAACGAATCTCGCGATCCGAGCACAAAAACAACGAGAGACGACAGTCCGGCGCGCTCGCGGATACGGAAGCTAAGAAACTTCACGGACATCACTATTTCGAGAGGAAACATTTTTTTTAACTTCATTCCCGCTTTGACTGTAAATAATCGTTCGCCATTGCCAACGTTGTCGCAATTATCGTCTTATCCGTTTCTAGTAAATAGCTCTTGTGATGGTTTTTCCGTTTTTTTTTTTAACTTGTTTTTCTCTTTCACCGTCAAGAGCATGGGATTTACAAGAGCATTGAAAAAATGCACTGACGATTTATCGAATACAAATGGGATATACAGTGGCCGATGGAAAAAAAGGAAGGAAAAAAAACAGATTAAAGATTACTACAAAGTAAATGCTTCGTTTATGATGCCCGATTTGGGATTTTCCTCTTTTTTTTCGTCTCTTCCGTTTTCAATAGTTGCAATCGCAGGAATCGTAGCCCTGTCCGGCTGTTTCGGTGGGCATATAGCCGACGGTCGATTCTCCCTGGCCAACGGGGCTGAAAATGTTGCTGTAGGAAGTCTTCAAGTAATTCACGTGGCCCTGAAGCGAGCGAATTCGACCCTGCGCCTGCTCGAAAGCCTCCATCAGATTGTTTATCTGACCTTGCATCTTTTGTCGTATCTAAAGGGAGAGGAGATTAAAATTGAATTTCTTTTTAGTATTAATTTTTTTAATTTTTCAAATTTCTAGTTCTTTTTAATTTTTTAAATTTATTTTTAAGCTTTTTAAAAAGTTATATTTTTAAATTTTCAAAATTTTGGATTAAATTTTGATTTTTCAAATTTTAATTTTTTAGAAACATTAAATAAATTTTAATTTTAAAGTTATTTGATTGAATTTTTCATTCACTACTTTCTTCAAACGTCGATTAAGGGGCGATATACACCTAGATTATCGAAAAAACCGATTTTTTTTTGCATTTTCTTGAAGTTTGAGGTCTCCAGAATATCTGGCGAAACGGCAAGTTAAGGCCTGGTATCGATGATTCCATGTAAGTTGACAAATTTCGTGATTTATTCATTCCCAAATTTTCAAACGCGTTTTTCTCAAAACCACGTTTTTCAAATCGGTACCCAAACTTTCTCGAAAACCAATGAACCGATTGCCTTGAGGTTTTTTGTGGTTTTTCTATACACCATTATCTAGTACTTGTCATAGGATTTTTTTCCGTTAGTTTTTGTTTTATAGGCAAAATAATAGCTAATTTTTGGCCAAAAAATCACTATTTATGTTCAAACGTCCGCCATTTTGTCATAAATCGATATTTTCGAAATCGGCTATGACAAGTACTAGATTATAGTATCTAATTTAATAATCTTTTTGGTTTTTTTTTTTTTCAGATGATTTTTGAAGAAACGTCAGTGGGTACCGTATACGCAGATTTTTTTACGACGCTCCAAGGATCATACAATATTTTTGATATTTTTAAATAAAGAAAATTAAACATATTTTTGAATGTATATACTTTTAGATAATTAAGACCCCAATCCGAAATTTCAAATAGTTTTCTTTGAAAAAATTCACAAAAATGACCTTTTTTCCGGCTCCTAGGTGTATATCTCCCCTTAAATTTCGAAATAAGCTCACTTCGTCCCTATCCTTTTGTGCAGCACGAGCCGTCGCTCTGCACTGCGCCAACTGTTTCTCCATCTCGGCGATCTGTCCTTGCATCGTTCTCCTAACGGTCTCGCAGCGTTCCTTCGTTCGGGCAACTTGTCTGGCGGAGTCTTCCCTGACCTCCTCAAGCATGGCGGTCAATTGCACGACCTCGTGGGTCTTCTCGTCGATTCTCTGCTGCAACTGTGTCTCCTGTTCCTCGAATCTCGCGATCGATCCTTTCATACGCTCGTTCTCGTTCTTCAATTCACCGTTCTTCTTCTCCAGCTCGTCGCAACGTCCGGAGCCTTGGCCGCGCTCGTCCTGAAGCGACGAATTTTCGCTCCTCATCGCGACCAACTGGGACGAGAAGGTGTTCAACTTGTCCTTGCACGTGATCAACTCGCGCGACAGATCCTCGCAGTTTCTCTCGGCGATCAGGCGCATCTGTTGGACCTCCTGGAGCTTCGCTTGCGTCTGTTTCAAAATGTCGGGGAGCGGGGCAAGCTCGGCAAGCTTCTCCTTGAATTGATTCTGGAAATGGAGATCGAGAGGCCCTTTTGAGGAGCGGTTCTTCGGAGCGAAATCCTTTTTTGGTGGATTATCGTTGATTTTACGTACGTATCAATGTCACAGTATTATCGTTACCTTGACACGTCCTATCTCCATATTAACGTTCTCGTTCATTCGCGCGTTGTCCATTTCCATGAGATCGAGCTGCCTGCGTTGCTCCTCAACCTGCTCCTGCGCCTGAAGATACTTGTTGCGGTAATCCTCCAACTGGTTGGCTTGATCCTGTATCAAGGATCGGAGCTCCTCCAACTCGTCCTGTGCCTCGCGATAACGCTGCTTGGCCACCACTAGCGCCTGTTCCTGTTCCACCATTTGCTCCTTGCTGCCTAAACGATATATTTCAAACTTAGAGTACAATAAAGAGGTTTCGAGACGTCGCACGTACGGGTATTCTGACGATCTAGCTGGTCATAAATCAATTTCTGAAACTCGACGCAGGTAAAAAAAGTCGGTTATTATTATTGTTAAATGACGAGAACAATAGACTTCTCCGTCTCTCATCGGTTAAAAAGTGACATTTTTTGTTAACAGCGTTTTCTTTGAATATATTGTTATGGATTTGGATCGAGCAGGTAAGAACACACTTTTGAAACATTTTGCTGTGTTGTTTGTTAAGGAGAGGGGTTTGCACTTTTGAAATATCGATTTTTCTTTGTCTTTTCTCATAGTTAAACATTTCAAGAATATAATCCCAAAATTTCAAGTCAGAGCAAAACTCTCGAAGTTATTGACTATTTAGTCCCGCTCCTCTACCACTGTAGCTCCGACAGCTAAAACTTCAAACGCGTTTTTCTCGAAACCACTTTTTCAAAGTCCGTGTTCACTGCCATTTGAAAACTACATGACCGATTTATTTCAAACTTGGTACACACTTTCTACATATAAAATACCTCCCCCCAACGGTTAGTTTGAGATTTTTTTTACATTCAGGGGGTTTTCCACCCCCAAAATGGCGGATTTTTTTCGTGAAAATAGCACTTTTCACTTTACATGACCACCAAAAATTTAGAAATGAAACAAACAATTATCAAAGACCGTTGGGGGGAGGATTTGATGATACTTTGACTAAATTTTAATGGTACTTGATTTCAGATAATTTCTAGCTGAGATACAGTGAACACCGCAAATCGTGTTTTTCCAAAGGCGTTCTTGGAAAAGCTTTGTCACCGGCTTGTTTGTGGATATTTTCGCGTACAAATTTCACGGAATGTTCTTGAAATGACACTTAACAATGTACAAAAGGTTTCAATAAATTTACTCTATCCATATAGATGAAAAAAATTCGCAAAAAAGTGTTTTTTTTCACGCTGACACCCCTACCCTCCCCTTAATGGAATATTTTTTTCGTCATTTGAAAAAAAGGTCAGAATTGGTAAATTTTCTATCAGATCTTTACGCATAAAAAGCTTTTTGATGTATTTCCGGGTTCGTCCCGGTCATTATTTCAATTGTTATTGCGAGATGATAGTTTGTACAATATAATCATCAAATCAGCCGCACTTATCCGTACTTTTTCGAGTCAGAGGTGACCAACCATGATAGTGAAAAGAATAGAGAATTTATATTTCGGCGGAGTGTAACCTTGATATTATGAACAGGCTATTACTGAATTGCGACCCATTGATCAGTAGCATGAGACCAATCCCCAAAAAAGGACTACCGTTCACTAAGGATGCAATTGAATTGAGAATTCCCGCTGACGGTGACTCACACGGAACGTCACTTAAGGGGGGATTGTCTTTTTTTTCGCAAAATTTACCGCTTTTTGGGAATTTTTTTGTGAAGAAAGTATACAACAGAAAACTTGTGAAACTTGGCATATAGTTTTATTGATCTGTTTACTACATACAAAAACATTTTTAAACAATTTCATCAAAAAATCCGCCTCCCACCCCCCTCGACGCGCGATGGTCCTTTTTTGATGGTGTGCACGATTTCTCAAAAACTATTCAACCGATTGCCTTCAAATTTGGACAGAATGCTCAGCTGACATCCTTTTATCGTTTGATGAAGCAAAAAAGCAATACGTTTAATAGTTTTTTATTTATAACAAAAAATCGATCAATTTTTTTCGAAAAATCGATACTTCAAGTTCAAAACGTCACCAAATCGTCAATTTTTTTTCCCTTCATCGAACGATAGCTATATGTGTCTAAAGTAAAATGCTTTTTGGGTTTTTGTTGCAGGATGAACGTGAAGGCTGTAATCGTGCACACCATCAAAAAAGGACCATCGCGCGTCGAGGGGGGTGGGATGCGGATTTTTTGATGAAATTGTTTAAAAATTTTTTTGTATGTAGTAAACAGATCAATAAAACTATATGCCAAGTTTCACAAGTTTTCCGTTGTATACTTTCTTCACAAAAAAATTCCCAAAAAGTGGTAAATTTTGCGAAAAAAAAGACAATCCCCCCTTAATTGTCCGCCGTCGATTTAGTTGAAACGCATTTATGTGACAAAGCATTGAAAACTATTAGACGGGTTTTTTCGTCTGCGGAAAAACGGTTTTAAGGGGGAAGCCATCCCTTAAGGAAAAGCTCATCGAGGGGTGGTTTTGTAGTTTCACCCACAGGCAGTCAACCGATCCGAATGAAACAAAAACCAAAATTCTTCTAATGTAAAGCGATGAAAAATCATCTTTAGAACTGGAAAAAAGAAATTAAGGGGTGACACGTCTTTCCTTGAGGGTTTGTTTCCCCCCTTAAAAATGTTTTTCCACAGATAACAAAAAAATACGTGTCTAACAGTTTTCAATGATTCGTCACATATATGAGTTTCAACAAAATCAAAGGCGGACACCTAAGTGATGTTCCTTGTCAGAATCAGATTCGGAGGAGGTTCCTGAAGACAAAGAGTGAGCAAGACGAAGGAGAACCATGGCAGTCATTATCATCTTAGTTATATAAATTATATTAAGGGGTATTCTCACTTTAGACGCTATAAAAGGCTATTTTCATGAATTTTTTCATAGGTTTATACTATAGATATTGATATAAAAGTAGTTCCACTTAATAAATACACTTTCAAAATGCATTAAATTTTTTTTAAATGTATTTATGTAACCCAAGCAAACTTTCATCGCGTTTTTCTCGAAACAACGTTTTTCGACGGCTTGTTGATAAAATCTTCGACACTACGGAACCGATCCTTATGAAATTTTAACCACATATCCTTTACAACTATAGCGATAGCGCATATCAAAGATTTTTAACATTTTGATATTTACTATTTTTTGCCAAACACGGTGAAATAACACTTTTTTTGTTTTTTCGAAAAATGTCCGCCATTTTGTTGTTTTTGCATGTATAAAAAATCGTATGATATGCGCTATAGCCATCAACATACTGAATCTAAAACCGTTTGATTTTTTATTTCGGATGATCCATCTCCGAGATTTCATCAACAGCGCAGACCTACAACTTTTTAGGACATCTTTTAACTACCAATTTCGTCTATAAATTGTGACTTAAATATATACAAATTTTTTAAAATGTATTTCGAAAGTATATTTATTAAGTGTAACAACTTTTATATGAATATCTATAATATAAACCTATCAAAAAAAATCATGAAAATAGCCTTTTTAGCGTCTGAAGTGAGAAGACTCCTTAAGTTTAATTTTGGAGAATAATAAAAATTTAAGTTTAAAACGTAGTTTAATTATTTTTTTCTAAAAAAATTCATTATTTGAGGGCACATTATTCATCGTAAAACACTTTCTATAGCTTAAAGTCAATTAGAGATAGTACAGTCGTGCTGTATATTGGAATCGGAAAAAATAGAAGGCCAGTTTTTTAACAGGTGATTTTGTAGGTGCCGCGGGTGCTAAATCCAAGTTTGCCTAAAAATTGGGGTGTAAGGTTTTTATGTAGGGGATGAAAGGGGATGGGGGTGGATTAATGTCAAACCTCAACCCCCACGAGGCCGCCGCTGGGAGACAAAATGTTCAGAAAAATCCGGGTTTTGTTTTTGTCCACAGCGGCAAAGTCGTGGAAGTTCATTTTGGGGATGAAAAAATGGAGTGAAATTTTGAAAAATCAGTTTTCATTCGATATCTCTTTCGGAAAAATTCATACAATTTTTGTTTAAATGGGAACTTTGTAGCCCTTGAAAAGACGCATCGATCGAGTATTTTATCATCCCTCTCCAATAATATCTTCACCCCCAAAAGAATTGTTGAAGTATAAACAAAAAAATTGTTTATTGAATAACTCAAAAACAATCGATTTTTCAGGGATGGTTTAAATGTACGAAATTTAGAGAATAATTTTCTCTATATTTTCGTTCCTATGGATCACCCTTGAATTTTGCTTTTTCGAACCCCTCTCAGGGGTTGGAAATTCGAAATGAAATTCTGGGAAAACTATTCACCGAAAGTAAAGAGATACGAGTTTGGCGCTGTGGACAAAAATGCAGCTGAGGGTTCGAGCTACAAATTCTTCCACGGCGGCGAATTCGTGCGGTCAAAAGTTTTCCCAGAATTTCATTTTGAATTTTCAACCCCCGAGAGGGGTTGGAAAGTCAAAATTCAAGGGTGGCCCATAGAAACGAAAATATATAGATAATTACTCTCTACATTTCGTACATTTGAACCATACCCGAAAAACCGATTGTTTTTGAGTTATTCAATAAACAATTTTTTTTTGTATTTTAACCATTTTTTGGGGGGTGAACATATAATCGGGGAGTGATGATCAAATACTCGATCGACGCGTCTTTTCAAGGGCTAAAACTTTTCCATTTGAACAAAAAGTGCACGATTTTTTTCTAAAGAGTTATTGAATTAAAACTGATTTTTCAAAATTTCACCCCACTTTTTCACCCCCAAAATGAACTTCCACGACTTCGGCGCTGTGGACAAAACTCAAGCGCGCATTTTTCTGCACATTTTGTCTCACGGCGCCGACCTCGTAGGGGTTGTAGTTTGGCATTAATCCACCCCCATCTTCTTTCATCCTCTTTCATCATCAAAAAAAACCCTACACTCCGAATTTTAGGCAAACTTGGATTTAGCACCCGCGGCACCCACAAAATCACTTGTCAAAAAACTAGCCTTCTATTTTTTTCCGATTCCGGGATATTTCAGCGACAGCACGACTGTGCCACGAGTCATTGCAAATAAAAAAAAATCGACAGAAATCACTCTGAACGACTAAATTGACGAAACAGGCCTATGTGCGTCGAGAGCTTGTCGACGAGCGCGATAGTCAGCTTTGTCGTTTGAAACGAGAAGCTGCAGAAGATGAGTTTTCAGGTGTCTCCAACGACTGACCGTGAAATCGGGACTTGTCGGACTGAAAAGTCCTCATTCGTTCTTGCACATCGGAGAGACGATTTTCCGCTTTCTCGCGTTCTTCTTTAGCCTCGCGCGCCTCTTGCTTCATTTTGTCGACCTCGGTGCGCAGGCAAGAGACCTCGCAGAGCTTGTTCCTGTAGTCTTCCTGGAGTCGGGCGTACTGTTCGCGAAGGTCGCGCAGTTGTTGCTGCGGGCACGTGCTCGCTCCCTTTTCATTCGCGAAAATACCGACGAAAAATAGATGAGACGCAGAGGGCCTAATTTTTTCGTCCGTTGTCAATAATTCACTATGCGCATTACCATGGGTGCATTGACGCAAATGCCGGAGCACGATGGCGCATCCTGCTGGTGTGTCATCTGCGATTCGAAAATCAATCAAGGAGGATCCACGACGAATTTTATCCTCTATCGTTGCGTGCGAGGTATTGTGATTTCCTTCGCTTATTCGCTGAACGAACTCGCGTGTGCTTCGATCAGTGTATATACGACCTTTTGCACGTTGCAGCTTTTACCACCACGTCCTTTTCATGGCTCGCGATACGTACCTTGGCCTGCTGCTGACTCGAAGCGGAAAAACTCATCGCGGCATCAGCGATGGAGGCGATCGGTTGATGAGCTGCGGACGATAATGGAGCACCAGCCACACAAGGGACCAAGGCGGGCTGATGAGGCGACGCTCCCGGAGATTGCCCCGGAGGACAACAGGAACAGGGGGCACACGGGCCTGTGCACTTGAGCAACTTTCTCTGTTGCTCCAACTGCTGCCTCTCGCGATGTACGTTTGCCAGTTCCATCTGCATGTTACGAACCTCGGATTCCATGCTGTCGAGCTGTTGGGCCTGGCACAAATGGGAATTATACAGGCACGTGATACTGAAGATTTGAATGGTGTTTGCGTGAAGTTTGCATCGTTGGAATGCAACGATATTTTTTTTTCTTTATTTTTATCATTATGCAAAACCTTTTTTTAAATTGCGGTCGTTAATTTCTTATAGGAATACGTAGAAACGGTTGAGCAATTTTCACTGCTTAAGGATGTATGGCAACTAAGTCATTTACTACTGTTCGAATTGAAACTCACTGATATTGTAAAGGAAAATATCGAGAACTTTTTGAGATTAAAAAAACAAAATTTGCCCACGTGAATGCTGAAATAAACGAATTCAAAGGTGGGTCATTTAACACGGGGAACATAGGACTGTACGTCCAAAATTCCCTTTACATTGGCAAAAAAGGTATTTCCGGAGTACTCTTTTGTAAAAAAAACTTTTGTGCGGTATCGCTGTAATATGCATGATACGGTAAAAATAAAAAATCGACATGTGCCCATATATTTTGCGAGATATTGCGAGTTAAATGGGACCGTTTTCGTATTTCTTTAGCTCGTATGTCGTAACCACGACAACGTCAGGGAAAACATACATCAAATCAACAACTAAATTTGCAGTTAAAAATTGAAAATTCTTCTTTCTGTACCGCATGTTTTACTTTGAGCTGTGGTAAATCTCCTTTTTAGCTTTAATGAATATTACAATTATTTTATTTAGTCTTTAAATGCGATTTTTGCAAATTGCATAATCAGTTCTGTAACGACTCTGCAGTAGCTGCCATACATCCTTAAATCGGCAAGGAAAATGTAAGGCGGGATATACATTTGGACGGGGAAAAAATAAGCAATATTGAGGGGTTTTTTAAACTAAGAAGTAATTATTCTACAATTATCAAACTTTAGGTATACTTTAATAGTATATTTAAGATATATCGTTTGAAGAAAAAAAAAGAAATCGATTTTTTGATCGTTGTAAATGTATATCCCGCCTTACGGGGTTAGGCCACAGTAACGGGTATAAAATCATGTGCGAATTTAACAATTTTTTTCGTATCAAAAAGTGATTCACTCGTAAAATTAATTACACTACTGTTTAGTATGAATATCAAGCTGTTAGAAAAAATATTTTTTTTTTTCGTTGTACAAAATTGCCGACTACTAATATTTTCTCTTGTTGTCTTTTTTTTTGGCGCTCTGCCGCGTGACATTTCGCATCCACAATTTTTAACCTAGAACAAAAAACAAAAATTCTCGTCAATCTACATTAGAATACCTAGAGAAGTACGTACGGAATTTAAAAAATATTGTTTTATTGAAAAGTTGTAGGTATTTGAATTGAGTTGTAGGTATTTGAATGAATTTTCAGGGAAAAATTTCGTATAAAACTTCTCTGCTAAACGCAATTAGGAACATAACTTTTAAATTTGAAGTAAATCGAGTGAAAATTGTTGAAGTTATTTGGCACGCCAATTGGAAAAAAGCTGTTTCGAGAAAAACGCGTTTAAGGGGTTACGCCCACTTGCGATTTTGAAAAAATCGATTTTTTTATTGCATTTTTTTGAAGTATAAGTATCCGGGCCCATACTTCTGTATGGGCCCGGAATAGATGACTCTATGTAAGTTTACAAAAAAAAATATTTTCTTCGTGTAAACTGAAATTGAAACTAAACGCGTTTTTCTCAAAATGGCATTTCTGAAGTCGGTGACCAAGATTACTCGAACACTAATGAACCGATCTTCTTGAAATTTTGCAGGCTTGTTTAATACATAAAAATGTAATCTTTAATCGTTGGATTTTTTTTTCGAAAAAATGGCCGTTTTATAGCCAAAAAACGGCCGTTTTTTTTTCGTTAAAATCGAACCATTAACTTTGACTGTCCGCCATTTTGTGAAAAATGAATATTTTTTAAAATCCTTCGATTAAAGACTAGTTTATACTTATATTTGACTAAATCCATCCGCATTTTTTTTTTCAGATGATCCACTTCGCCGCAATGTTGGTCACCGCAAACCGTGTATATAAAAACATTTCATTGTCGGCCATTTGCCACTAAACAATGTAATATTTTTCAATAAAAAAATTACTGAAAGTTCTTCAAGATGTGTTCTTTAAGATGGTATATTGATCGATTAAAAAAGTTTTGTAGTTTTCTTTAAAAAAAATCATGAAAAAGGCCTTTTTTGCGCTACAAGTGGGGGTAACGCCTTAAAGTGTTAGGTACGTTATGGCCGTGTCAGAGGTGGGCTTACCTTATACGCTCAAAGTCGGTGAAAAAAATTGTCCTTGCTATAAATCGAATAGTAACTTATTCTTATAATGATAAAGCACCGTTTTAGCGAGAAAAAAAATCGATTTTTTGAAAATTCTACTGTGGTTTACCCCTTAAGCAATTTAAAAGAATTCATTTTCGTTTCATTCCTACGATGCAAACTTCAACGTCGTAAGTTCGCACGGTTGGAATGCAACGAAAATTCTTCATTGTTTTTTTCATTTCTTTATTTTGATTACTTTCCAAACTCTTTTTTTGCAGGTTTAGTTTATAGGTCCCTAGTGAGGATCTTCAAAAATGTTACGATGATTTTTTGTAGGCTGAATATGCAAAAAAAATGAGCAATAAGGGAAAAAATAGTTTCGTTGTGTTCCAACGATACAAACTTCAATGCTAGAAAATTAACGGGCTACATCTACCTAGGAGAGTCAGAAAATTGCATTTCCCAAAGATAGTTTTATTCGATAGTATCACCTAGCTAAATTCCATGAAAATTTCATTGCAATATTTCTAAAAATGAATGAGCTACAGCTTCTAACAGTCGGCCGGGCGAGCGGTAGCAGCACCGTACTCCAAACGTTAAGGCCAGAGCCTGAATTAGAAGGTCCGAAAAATCGTTTTTTTTTTTTTTAATTGCTTAAATCGATAGGTAAACTGTCAAAAAATATATTTACAAAGTTACAGATGCCAATTGTAAATATTTTCGAAGCTACAGGGCAAAAAACAGAGAAGCGATTGATATTTGATATTAATATTTCCTCCTATCGAAAACTTTGAAGAGCGTTTTCCCCAGTTTTTATTTTCACGATTTTCCAAAATGGGCGGGCGTGATAGCAAAAAAACTAAACGACCTATTGAATCAAACCAAAGTTTATTTTCTTCAGTATAAAAATCTCTTCTGAGTTATTTAAAAAAGTCGTTGAAAAAATATTTTCAAATAACTTTTAAAGCACGTTTTTTTTAACACATTTTTTTCAAACCTGAGAAAAGTTATAATTTCACGATTTTTTCAGCTTTTTCTTAATTCACCAAGAAGAAAAAGCGATGACAATTGAACATTTTATTGGTTTATTTTGTTCAGTCAAGAATTACGAGCTGCCACTTTCCCGCCGATTGGGCACTGCAGTGGCAAGACGCACATGCAATAAGCTGATAAATCTGCAGTTATTCATTGTTTCATGTTGAATTTTTTAATACATTTCAAATATACATGAAAAAATACCTCAATGTTTACTGGGCTCACTTATTTTTTTCCTTTCTAAAAAAATTCCCGAAAAAACGCTTATTCTGAACCTTCTAATTCAGGCTCCGGCTTTAAGGGCTTAGGCCACTTCAGAGGCCAAAAAAATAGGCTTTTTGGTTTTTTTTTTTTTCAGAAGAACTACAAAATAAATCGAGATTACAAAAAGGGTGTTTATCATACATATCAGTGACTGTATACAATAATTTTTTTGAAGCGATTCATTTCAAAATGGCGGCTGTGCAGCGTTTATCTCAAAACTGCAGTTTTAAAGTTCGCCGAAAACATAACTCAGACAATTTTCAACAGATTCACTTGAAATGTTGAATATATCTTGAAAAATACATTGTCTATGGAAGTACGTAGGATTTTTTTTTCATATTGCATAGTTCATTTGTAATTAACAATTATCTGACGATTTTTGAGGCAAATTTTTCACTCTCCAAAAATTTGCCTAACAAATCGTTAATAACAAATGAACTATGCAATATAAAAAAAAATCCTACGTACTTCCATAGACAATGTGTATTTCAAGATACATTCAACATTTCAAGTGAATCGGTTGAAAATTGTCTGAGTTATGTTTCCGGCCAACTTAAAAAAATGCAGTTTCGAGATAAACGCTGCACAGCCGCCATTTTGAAATTAATCGCTTCAAAAAAATTATTGTATACAGTCATTGATATCTATGATAAACGCCCTTTTTGTAATCTCTATTTATTTTGTAGTTTTTCTGAAAAAAAATCGTCAAAAGGCCTATTTTTTCGGCCTCTAGAGTGGCCTAAGGCCTTAAGGTGGAGCGTCTCGGCCGCCAGACACGAAAAAATTTCATCTGCCGGCGACCATGTTTTTCTGTATTTTTTGGTGATTTTTTTAAAGGCTCTCAATTATGTACCTTCGTGTTTAAAAAAATGCGTTTCTTTTTCGCGAACCTTTTCGCAGAAAAAAATCGGAATTTGGCAATTTTTTCGAGCCTCTAGGTAGATGTTGCTCATTAAATTTTTTTTTCGGTAAATTACTCATTTTCCGAATTATTAAGCACCTAAGGAGGGCCTTGCACATTTGCCTATTTAAAGACGAATGTTTTTCATCATTCAAATGCGTTAATATACTTTGTTTCATCTTAATAATGAATGTATTGACCCTTTCCCTTTATGAGTAATGAATGACGCAATGGTGACTACTAGACGATTCGGCAATATTCATTCATGTGCCCACACGATGAACACCGATAAAAATGACCTACGAGCTGTTTCGTACTGGTCCCATAGTTCATAGGATGACTTTCCATCTCGGCTGCTGCTGCCGGACAAGAACGGGCCGCAGGGCCAGGAACTTTGACGGTGACGGGAGCTCGGCAACACATCCTGGCAGGGCTCCGTTGACCGCACGTTGAACCTGAGTAACTGAAGCCGTCGTCCCGCGAACCCCCAGCCGAGAGCCTCGGCGATGTTGTACACGATTTGGAATAAGGATTCAGACTCTCCGGATTCACTGAGAATACACAAGAGACAGTCAACATTTTACAGGTTTACCTTAGTCAAAATGGCAATTATTTATTTGTCATTTTTTTTAACAATGCTTTTTTTGGGAATCCTCATTATTATAATGAATGTATTGACGTAATTATTATTTTCTTCCAATGTTATTATCATTGAGAGATGACCCAATTAATTGTTTTGTTAAAATATTTTTCTCTATTATTATGATTATTATTCGGTAAATGCAAATTTCAGTAAAAACAGTACACGTGAGAAAGAGGGTTGAAGGTATTTAAAAAAGACTTTAATTAGTTCTGGAATCTCAGAAAATCGAAAAATCGATACAGATGACGAATATTGATGTCTTTATGCAAAGTTTAAAAAATTATCGAAATACAGAATTGATCGTGAAAAGTGATTGTAATATTCATGGATACATGGCAAATTGAGTATGCTCCGTAATCTGAATTAAGGAGTTTGGTGACAATTGACGATATGTAACCATTTTATCTAAATGTATACAGTAAATTCTTTGTCGTATACTGAATGCACCCTTTGAGGCGGGATATACATTTATAAGGGGAAAAAATTGAGCAAGTTTAAAGGGTCTTCTGACTTTAGACGCTAAAAAGGGCTATTTTCATGAATTTTTTTGATAGGTTTATATTATAGATATTATCATAGGAAGATAGAGGAAATTGTCATAATGTACTGAGTGATTTGATGAGACTGACGTTTGCACCGTTGGAACGCACCGTAAATAATTGTTTTTGAGTGCTCAAATTTTTTTTGGCGTACCTTAGCGACGAAAATGCCTCAACGCTTTTTTGAATCGCTTATTTTGAAATGTATAATACAAATCTGCAAAAAAAAATATTTTGTAGAATGATGATATTGAGGAAATAAATGGCGGATTCAACAGTGCGGACCGTAAATGCAAAACGTCGTTTGATGATAGCGAAAGTCGGTACTCGGGGGTTCCGGGGTCGCTGATTACGAATCTGCACTAAAAATTCGGGAATTCAAGATGGCGGACCATAAATGCAAAAAGTCGTTTGATGATAGCGAAAGTTGGTACTCGGGGGTTTCGGGGTCGCTGATTACGAATCTGCACTCAAAATTCGGGAATTCAGATGGCGGATCCAATATGGCGGACCATAAATGCAAAACGTCGTTTGATGATAGCGAAAGTTGGTACTCGGGGGTGTCGGGGTCGCTGATTACGAATCTGCACTCAAAATTCGGGAATTCAAGATGGCGGATCCAATGTGGCGGACCATAAATGCAAAACGTCGTTTGATGATAGCGAAAGTTGGTACTCGGGGGTTTTCGGGGTCGCTGATTACGAATCTGCACTTAAAATTCGGGAATTCAAGATGGCGGACTATAAATGCAAAACGTCGTTTGATGATGGCGAAAGTTGGTACTCGGGGGTTTCGGGGTCGCTGATTACGAATCTGCACTAAAAATTCGGGAATTCAAGATGGCGGACCATAAATGCAAAACGTCGTTTGATGATAGCGAAAGTTGGTACTCGGGGGTTTCGGGGTCGCTGATTACGAATCTGCACTCAAAATTCGGGAATTCAGATGGCGGATCCAATATGGCGGACCATAAATGCAAAACGTCGTTTGATGATAGCGAAAGTTGGTACTCGGGGGTGTCGGGGTCGCTGATTACGAATCTGCACTCAAAATTCGGGAATTCAAGATGGCGGATCCAATGTGGCGGACCATAAATGCAAAACGTCGTTTGATGATAGCGAAAGTTGGTACTCGGGGGTTTTCGGGGTCGCTGATTACGAATCTGCACTTAAAATTCGGGAATTCAAGATGGCGGACTATAAATGCAAAACGTCGTTTGATGATGGCGAAAGTTGGTACTCGGGGGTTTTCGGGGTCGCTAATTACGAATCTGCACTCATAATTCGGGAATTCAAGACGGCGAATTCAAAATGGCGGACCATAAGTGCAAAACGTTGTTTGATGGTAGCGAAAGTTGGTACTCGGGGGTTTTCGGGGTCGCTGATTACAAATCTGCACTCAAAATTCGGGAATTCAAGATGGCGGACCATAAATGTAAAACGTTGTTTGATGATAGTGAAAGTTGGTACTCGGCGGTTTTCGGGGTCGCTAATTACGAATCTGCACTCAAAATTCGAGAATTCAACATGGCGGATTCAACATGGCGGACCATAAATGCAAAACGTTGTTTGATGATAGCGAAAGATGGTACTCGGGGGTTTTCGGGGTCGCTGATTACGAATCTGCACTCAAAATTCGGGAATTCAAGATGGCGGATCCAACAGGGCGGACCATAAATGCAAAACGTCGTTTGATGATAGCGAAAGTTGGTACTCGGGGGTTTTCGGGGTCGCTGTTACATGAAATAAGCCCTCCCCCCCCCCCCAAATAGATCATCAAATTTGGAAAAAATCGTATAGTTTTTGCCACATACAGCCGCTATATTGGATCGACCATTTACAATTTGACGGTTTAGACTTCGGTTTTGTATTCAGTGGATCAAAAACCAAGCTTTTACCTATTCTTTGGTTATGGTTTACCTGCTAGATTAGTCGTAATCAGATTTATTATGTAAAAAGTTCGTTTTATTGCACTTTCGTTATTGATGACACCCGCTACGTGAAAAATAAAAATGTAATAAGTATGTTTTAGTAATTATTGAAGTTCTAGGTATCTTGAAACGGATTTACAACCGCCATATTTAATTAAAAAACGCTTTTGAATCGTCAAAATCTGAATTGACTTGGGTGTAAAACCCGTGTTACAGTATGCCGCAAGGGGTTCAGGGGTTACGTGAGTTTGAAAATTTCAAAAAATCCATATATTTTTATTTTATTATCTAACACTACAATATGTTTAGAATATTCTCCCGAAGTTTTAAGTCTAGGAGAGAGAGGGAATTCCCCCGGTTGGGAAAGACCGGCCTGGAGCGACTCCGGTATATCGAATTTTTCTCAAAACACTACTTTCGAAGACGGTGGACACGATTTCTCAAAAACTAATGCACCGATCTCATTGAAATTTTGCACACTTCAAAATAGCATTGACGAGTGATTGAACGAAGGCTTTTTTTTGTTCGATTACAACTAATTTTACAAGGCTATACGTAGTGTAAATTGTACCAAAAATTGAATTATTTTGCACACAACTCTGCCAAAAATTCAAATTTCAATTTTTTAAAAATCCTTCGTTCAATCACGAGCTATACTTATCTGCTAACAGAAAAAATCGGTTTTTTAATTTCAGATAAAGTTATCATGAGTTATCCTGACCACGGGGACACTTTTTAGGGGTTTCCGGGAACCAGGTCACCAGCTGAATTTCCCAAATTTTAGAATGACATTTTTTGTTAATATTTTTGAAATTTTGCTCTTTTACGTGCTCAAAATTTTGAATGCGATAATTTGTATATTATATTTTTTTTAATAGAGAAAATATGTTTTTTTGGCTTCGAAACCCGCGTAACCCCTTGATGCTTGCTTTTTTTCATTACCGCATATAGTACTGGCCTGGCGAGTTTCCAAATCCGACTGTTCCGAGAGGCTGTGCCCGCAACGACAGGACTCGTTTCTGCGCGGTGAACTCCCGTACGAGTAAGAACCGCTTCTCTGACGATTGGTCGAGCGAGGCGAATTATTGGTGGAAGTTGCGCAACGACATTCGGAAGTGCCAGCCGCCGAGCGTCGACCGTTGCTCAAAGTGGCGAGCTGTCGATTCAATTCCGTATTCTCCTTCACAACAATTCGCATTTCTGCCTGGAGGCCGCATACCTTACGCTGCAGGCTGTCAAGGGTATTATCCTTCTCGAGAAGGGCCTCCTCGAGTTTGTACCTGCGAGGAAAACACACGACTCTTTTCTTCTGTCGCGCGCTGATAAACTTTATCGGGCACTGAAGAAGAAGTTTGCGAAGTTGACACGATCGTACGTTCGAAAAAATGATAAAAACACAAGGGACAAAAAAAAGGGAACGAAAACGTCGTCCTTGATAACCGAGACGACGGACGATTCTCAAACTTTTATCTCGCGATCTACAACCCGTTGCCAACTTCGTGGCAATCGTACTTTTGTTTTCAAGGCCTTGGGCCACAGTAACGGGTATGAAATCATGTGCGAATTTAACCATTTTTTTCGTATGACAAAGTGATTCACTCATAAAATAACCCTAGAACGGTAACCTGGGGTGAAAAAAAACACCCCAGGCGAGTTTAAATCTCGCACCCTTTCTTCCTTTCTCACGTTTACGACTCGTGACCCCAACCATAATTCAATTTCATGCTCGGAGAGTCTCCAGAGCCGACTGGCACCGTCAATTTCTCGCGTCTCCCGGAGCAGGAAGCATTGAAAGTGAGCGTGGGGTGGATTTCCACCCCAGGTTACCATTCGCGTTACATTTTTGTCAAGATATCAATTTTTTGTTGCAATGAAGGGAACTTTTTCGGTCTATATGTGTAGTATATATATCACATAACTGCTATATTCGCGTTAATCCAGGAGGTCCAGGGGAATCCAGGAGGAAAACCAAAAGATAGCCCATGAGAGTCTTCGCAGGTATGCTAGACCAAGCGGGGATAAACTCGCTGGGCATTTATAACTTCAATAGCCGAAACGAAGCACTGACCAGAAGGGATTTTGTGAAAAGTTTGGTCGAGTCTCTCATTAAATCGGAGGCTAGCCGTGACTACCATGCCAAGAAACATCATATGGCGCATTGAAGAAATTTTGAAAGAACCCGCGCTCCCCAAACCCCCGAAAGAAACCGCTAAAGCAGGGAGATGGGCCCTTCGCCCGAGAAGGACCGATAAAAATTTAGTGTGAGATGTCATCGATGTAAGGCACCCATGTGTCTAGAACATAGGCACGTTTTGTGTGAAATTTGTGTACAACGAGACGTATAATGGTTATGCAAACGATCTTTCATTTGCATACAGCAAAATAAATGTATTAAAAAAATACGCATCTTTTAGAACTACCTTTCCTCTTAAAAATGGAGTTGATTTCATTCGTTTTGCACATAATTTCGCGTTGTTACACCAATTCTGGCGCGAAAAATCAATATTTCGACTTCTTTTAAATTCCCAGACTTCGATTTCCGAAATAAATAGACTTTTTCGAAAATCGAGTAAAACTAACCATCCTGTCGCAAAACTGTATATTTTCACTTTATAATGCCCTTGGATTTATTCAATTTCGTTAAAAATCAACGGAGATATTGCAAATTCAATCAAAAAAGTCATTTTTACGAATTTTTCATGTTTTTCACCCTTTTATCTCATTTTTTGGTAACACGCGTTTTGACCCGACGACAAAATATCCTCGACACAATATCCGCAGGACAAAATATCCTCATCACAAAATATCCGCAAGACAAAGTATCTGCCGATATTATATACAGTTTAAAGTGTACAGTCATGCCGTTGAAATTTATTCCATATCAAGTGTACAGACATCCCGTTGAAATTTATTCCATGTCAACGGTACAGTCATGCCGTTGAAATTTATTCCATCAGAAAAAGGAGGAAAATTATTAATATGTGACGGATATGTTTGGATTTGTTTGTTTGTTTTGTTTTGGTTTGTTTCTTTGGGTTCAATGAAGAAATTCGTATTATGCCCCCACCCCACTATCTCACACACCCCACAAAGGTATTTTATCCTCATGCCAAAATATCCGCAAGACAAAATATCTGCCGATATTATATACAGTTTACAGCGTACAGTCGTGCCGTTGAAATTTATTCCATGTCAAGTGTACAGTCATGCCGTTAAAATTTATTCCATCAGAAAAAGGAGGAAAATTATTAATATGTGACGGATATGTTTGGATTTGTTTGTGTGTTTTAGTTTGCTTGGGTTTGTTTGTTTGGGTGCAATGAACAAATTCGTATTATACCCCCACCCCACTATCTCACACACCCCACAAAGGTGTTTTGCGCGCGACCCCGTTGATGTGGTGGACGTGATTTAGGATTTTGTCTCGCGGATGCTTTTTCATGAGAATATTTGGTCTTTCGGATATTTTGTCTTTCGGATATTTTGTCCTCGGATATTTTGTCCTCGGATATTTTGTCGTCGGGTCAGATGTGACGTAGCCCATTTTTTACTAACTTTTCCTACTTCAAGCGGAATCGCCGTAGGCCTACGTGATTCTGCATTAAAAACGAAAAGAATGAGTCCAAGTTAAACCCTTTTCGTGAAATTTTACCAGAAATATGAGTTTTTCAAAATTGGGGTGATTTATCACCCCAGGTGATAAATCACTATAATAGGTCAAACAATATAATGTTACCATTCTACGGTCAATTACACATCTATTCAGTATGAATATCAAGCTGTTAGAAAAAAATATATATATATATATATATATTTTTTTTCGATGGACACAATGGCCCACTACTAATATTTTCTTTTATCTTTTTTTTTAGGCGCTCCGCGTCGTGACTTTTAGCTTCCACAATTTTTTACCTAGAATGAAAAACAAAAATTCTCGTCAATCTACATTAGAATACCTAGAGACGTACGTACAGGATTTGAAAAATATTTTTTTTTTCCAAAAGTTGTAGGTATTTGAACTTAAGAAATGAAATTCAGTGAAAAATTTCGTTATAACTGCTTATAAACTGCTCATAAAATGAAAAGGTTTCGATTAATCAGAAATTCGGTACGTACTTCTCTGCGAAATGCAATTAGGAAGATAACTTTTAAATTCGAAGATAAATCGAGTGAAAATTGTTGAAGTTATTTGTCACGATAATTGGAAAAAAGCTGTTTCGAGAAGTTTCGAGTAGTCGGCCATTTTGTAGATCGAAAAAAAATATATTTTCTAACAGCTTGATATTCATACTAAAACAAAGTGTAATTAATTTTATAAGTGAATCACTTTTTCATACGAAAAAATTCGCACCTGATTTTGTACCCGTTACTGTGGCCTAAGGCCTTAATTCCAGTGACCAAAAACCAAACATGGCGAAGATGTTGCTTCGGTACCTGCCGCCCTCGAGTTTTGCATTTTCCTGCACGAGTTTTTCCTGCATGTTCAACGACTCGCTGAGTTTCCCGGTCAAATTCTTCAGGCACCGAGTACCCTTGGGGCGACTGTCCGGTATCACAATTTTCGGCATTTTGTCCTCGGTGAAGCCGCAAATTACCGCCCTCGGGAGACTGCAATTGTTACGGCGGGAAGATTTAAAAAAGGCTCGACGAACGAGGACAAATGTGAGAAAGAAAAAACGAACTTGTCTTCCGAATATTTCCGTTGAGGTATCTCGAAACGATCGTCGTCTGACAAAACTTTCTCGCCGCCAATTGTCGTTACGTCCTCTCGTAACTTCGCCTCTTTTTCCGTGCCGTCGGTCTCGTCTTCCGCAGTCTCCGAACCCGTGTGTGGATAGGGCAGCATTTCGAACATTTTGGCGAACGTGCGACTCGATGGATCCGACAGGCCGACGACCCGTTGAATTTTTCTCGTTATCTCGTCGAATTCTTCGAGCTTCGTGAGAAGCGAGGCTTGCTTCTCTTGAAGCGTCCGCGTGTCGTCCGCCGACAAATTTTCTTTCTGCCATCGTTACGTTTGAAACGCGTGTAAGATTATCGATTTGTTTATTTTTTTGTTCTCGATGATATTCTTTGCGGATAAGAGCAACGAGGTTTTACGTGTTTCAATTCGTTTATCTGCTCTTTCGTGTCTCTGATCTCCCGAGCAACGATATTGCATCTCTCCTCGGCCTCGGCAAGCTCCTTTATCACTTCGCTGTCGGTCAGGGGAGTAGAACTCATCACGGAATCCCGGTGACTACCCACGCTTAACGGAATTCCTGCAAAATCGATTTTTTCAAATCAGATCCTCGTTTATCAGCGCCCACTGCTCAGCTTCCAATTATACGAATATTAATTATTGTTTTGTTTATGGGACGTCCCGGGAAAAAAAGTTCATGTCTGAGTGGATATGTTCATATATGTTTCAGATATTGTCATGTATGTATCAGATATATTTATATCTGACATTTTACAGTATCATATATGATTAGGTCTGATCATATTCCACATCACATATGCATATAGAAGATCATATCTGATCAAATACAGTAGCTGGCCTGACCATATATGAACTCATATCTGTTTATATCTGGCTAAGTACAAAGGCGAGTTGGTACCGTAAATTCGTATCTGAACATACATGATGCGATATGTGAACGTATCTGTTTGGATAAGATCATATCCGATGAAATACGGTACCAGACTCCGCTATATGGATCTCATATATGTTTTTATCTGGTCAGGTACCAAGGCGAGTTGGCAGCGTGAAACCATATCTGAACATATATGATGTGATATATGAGCAGGCACGTTCATATAAAATTTTATCCCATCAGATACGATACCAAACCTGGAAAATATACGAAGTCTTATACACTCGTACCTTATCGTATATGCAGTTCAGTTGTTCACACATGAAAACATCTGAATATATGAAACGATATATGAGGATATGAGACGATATCCGATCAGATATGGCACCTCGCCTGACTGTATTATATGTGATCATGTGAGTTACTATAATATTATTAATTATTAACACGTCAAGTGATGACGTGTTAATAACCACGCTCTGTATATGTAAACATTTTAATATCTTCATGACTGCACTAACAAGATTTGATCTGTCTCAACAGGGTAAGATTTGCTCTGATATAGTCGGAGTCATACCTGGTCTGATAGTTCAGATAACCTATGATTCTATCATATGGGCAGGTTTATTGTTCATAGATGTCCAGGTCTACTGGGATCCACGGTATTTTATTCTTATACGGACAGACAGATCTGGTCCAATAAGATTAGATTTGCCTGACATTCCGATCTGGCCCAATAAAATCAGGTATGGTCCAACAAGATCAGATTTTGCCTGGGGATTGGATCTGGTCAGACCTGCTGCGATATGGACGGGTCTGCTCTCGAAATTATCAAAATGGCTCTGATATGATCATACATGCTCAGATATAAGCATACATGATCTGTCATGACACTACATGAACAGATATGGCCATTTTTCTTGTCTGATCATATCTGATTCTACAGATATGATTCAGATATATTCAGATGTGAACTTTTTTTCCCGGGACATTTCAGCTAGCACGTGACTACGACCATTTCTTGGTTTTCCTGATTTTTTGTTGTAAAATTGTACCCCATCAAAGAAATATCCACACCATTTTTTTTTAATTTTTATCCCGACTCTTCTAGGACTTGTAATTTCCTCGAAAATGTCGATTTCAGAAGTTTCGGAAACGTTTAAACGCTGATAACTCCTGAACTAATTGAGATATCGACAAATGGCACTATACAATTTTGTTTCATTTTGAAACATACTTTCGTTAAAGAATATGAAAAAAATTATTAATTATCATCCATCGAGCTCAAAATTTTACGAACTTTATTACGAATTAATTATTAAAAAATGCTTTAAAATAGAGTGACCCATTCTACGATTTTTAAGACTAGTTTTATCGTGGGCCCATTTTTCCTTTTATTTTTTTTCGAATTAATCATATTTTTTTAGACGATATTTATCACTTTAGTGTCCAATAATACTAGTGATGATTTTGTGATTTCCAATTCGGCTTTGACAGGCCTGAAACGGTTTATTTTTAATTTGTGCTCAATTTAACGAAACATTTTTTTTTTATTCGAAATCATTTTTTTCAGTCAAATTTGATTAATGCGAAAAAAAATAGAAGGAAAAATGGGCCCACGATGAGACTAGTCTTAAAAATTCTAGAATGGGCCACTCTATTTTAGAGATTTTTTTGAAATAATAAAAAAATGCAATCATCTTAAAAAGAATTGTTCACTTGAGAAGCAAACAAAATCTTAACATTGATATCTGATAATTTTTTTTCATATTTTTTAACGAAAGTATGCTTCAAAATGAAAAAAAAAACTGTACAGTGCCATTTGTCGATATCTCAATTAGTTCAGGAGTTATCAGCGTTTGAGTGGCTTTACCAGTGTGACACTTTCAAAAAATCGATTTTGTTTGCCTTTTTCGACAGTTTATACTTTCAAGAATATTCTGTAAAAATTTCAAGGCCGTATCTCTATCATTCTAGCTTGCAAAAACTGATAGTTAAATCTTTGAACGCGTTTTTCTCGAATTGAGATTTTTCAAATTTGCTGACATTGTACCTCAAAGAGCAATTATCCGATTGACTTGAAATTTGAACTGAGTACTCTCGAATATATTTACTCTACAATGACGTAGGATATTTTTGATTGGATGAAAATTGACGATTTGGCATTTAAAAAAACGACAATTTTATAGGCAAGAAAACAGACCTTTTTCATAACTACGCCATTTTGTTAGATTTTGATATTTTTCGAAAATCCTACGTCATTGTACAGGAAATACCTTCCAGTTTAACGACATTTTTTCCTTTTTCGGTTTCAGCTACTCAATCAGCCGGAATCATGTCAGCAGTGGAGGAACTTTTTTTTGACGCCTCCGAAGGCAGCGCATAAGTCGCTTGGATCTCAATATTTCTCTATGAAAAAATTCTGTAATATAGGTCAAATACAGCCGAATATATTCTCAATTTTCCGAAACATTTAATTCAGTACTTTTCTTTCAAAAAAATTCCCGAAAATCACCCAAATTTTCGGCGTTCACACTGGTATAGCCCCTTAAACGTTTCCAAAGATTTCAACTTTTTGAAATCGACGTTTTTTGGAAAACTATAACTCCTCAAAGAGAGGACATAGAAATGTAAAAGTTGGTGTGGGTATTCCTTTCACGGGGTACAATTTTACAAAAAAAAAGATCAGGAAAGCCAAAAATGATCACGGGCTAGCTAAACTGGCGTGAAATATCCCTTGCATTTGTGAGGTGTACCTTCACCGGCTCCGGGAGGAAGCGGATAATCCGGTGGTTTCGGAACGTCATTCGTGTTCGTTTCGTCAGCAGCGAACAAGCCATCCCCGGACTGCTCTACCGTCGACGGACGTCCATCACCGTGAACCGAAGCTTCCGTGTGCCTCTTTTCCTCCGTCGTTACGGGCGGGCTGACTTCCGGTTGGCTGACAACGCTCGTGCGTTTCTCGGCGATGTCGTCGCCCATGTCTTCGTAGGATAACGATTCAGATGGAGAATCCCCGTCGACGTTCCAATCCTGCTGCTGATAATGATCACTCTCCTCGATTATGTCGCGCTCGAGTTCCTCGAGCTTGCTGATCTCGGCTTTGTCACGAATTTGCCGCGGCTTCCAAGCTTCAACTGGTATGTCGGGTTCCTGCTCTGCGTAACTCAATCTATCGTACAAGTCGACGAGCTGGTACTTCAAATTGACACTGCGGAAGAAATGAAAGAGTCGTCGCTTTCCTCATCTTTCTCTCGACCCATGCACTGAGAAAAAAAATCATTGATCCAATATCATTGGTGTTATTGAATGGAATTTCGTTGATTCAATTGTAAAATTGTTGGTATAAATAATCGGATTTATTAGTCCAAATAAAACGCTATTCACTTTAAGGGGTTACCCCCACTTGCGATTTTGAAAAAATCGATTTTTTTTATTGCATTTTTTTGAAGTATAAGCATCCGGGCCCATACTTCTGTATGGGCCCGGAATAGATGACTCTATGTAAGTTTACAAAAACAAATATTTTCTTCGTGTAAACTGAAATTGAAACTTTAAACGCGTTTTTCTCAAAATGGCATTTCTGAAGTCGGTGACCAAGATTACTCGAACACTAATGAACCGATCTTCTTGAAATTTTGCAGGCTTATTTAATACATAAAAATGTAGTCTTTAATCGTTCGATTTTTTTTTCGAAAAAAATGGCCGTTTTATAGCCAAAAAACGGCCGTTTTTTTCGTTAAAATCGAACCATTAACTTTGACTGTCCGCCATTTTGTGAAAAATGAATATTTTTTAAAATCCTTCGATTAAAGACTAGTTTATACTTATATTTGACTAAATCTATCCGCATTTTTTTTTTCAGATGATCCACTTCGCCGCAATGTTGGTCAAACCATGTATATAAAAACATTATTTCATTGATGGCTATTTGACACTAAACAATGTAATATTTTTCAATAAAAAAATTACTGAAAGTTCTTCAAGATGTGTTCTTTAAGATGGTATATTGATCGATTAAAAAAGTTTTGTAGTTTTCTTTTAAAAAATTCATGAAAAAGGCCTTTTTTGCGCTACAAGTGGGGGTAACGCCTTAATAACAGGATAAAATTAAAAGTTTTTTTTTCATTCACTTTTGAATGAAAAAAAAAACTTTTAATATATATATATCTTTATATATCAATATATCTTTATATATTGTTAATATATATTAATATATATATATATATATATATATATATATATATATATATATATATATAATATATATTAATATATAACAATATATCTTTATATATTGTTAATATATATATATCAATATATCTTTATATATTGTTAGCCGAGAACAATATATTACTGAAACTATCTAAAAAATTATCGCGAACAATTTATATAGTTTTGAATGCATTTTCTGCAACGAACAAAAAAGCGTTTCAATTTATAACATGAATATTGTTGATTCGAGTACACAAGAAAAATCGAATTTCGCTCGTTTGATTCAGATAAAATTTCTATTGAGTAAATGTTATTTTATTTTTTTCACCATATCCGATATCGATTTTCAAGTGCATTCGTTGAAATATTAATATTTTATTTTGATTGAAAAATGTTAAACAAATGTCTGAATTGGTTAAAAAATTATGCGAAAATAAAATTTGTTTCTTGCGCATTTGGTTGAAAAAATTCAACCAGATCATGGCCGAGCGCCACCGAAATTATAGGTGTGACGAAACCCGTAGTTCTCGGAGTAACCGCTAGAAGCCGCACGCGCGCTCGTTTCTCGTAAGCGTAGCGCGAACCGAAAATCTACTTAAACGCCGGAGAAACTCTAAAGAGTATCGCTTCTTGGCCTGTGGCTAAGATCAAAGTGTAGCATCTGTTCTTGTCAGTTGAATATCTGATATTCTCTCTATGGATATTCCATTGGATATCTGATATTCTCTCCACTATTATCGTGGATGATCATTCTAATGCTCACTTTTTATTTAAGATTTAAAACAAATTGAAAAACTTACGTCTCATGGCATATTCGTTTCGATGTAGTAAAGAAACAATTCAGTCTATTGATTATATTTTTGTACGAAATAAAAAATGTTGTAGCAACCGCTTAATTATTTCATCCATACATCGACGGATTGTATATAGAATGATTTCAATAGAATATAATTTTATTTGAAGGATAATGTAGATATTCAGAGAACAGAAGAGATTTTCAAATAAAATGATGTTATTTGAATCAATCGCATTTTTCAATATTTTATAGTATTGTAACAATCTCATATATCGGTGGCACTCCGCGATCAGACATTTATTTGGATCAACCAATATATTTTTTTGATTCAATAGTTTTTTTTCTCAGTGTGCAAACCCAAGCAAATGCCAGACTGATCTGGGGTTGCAATTCTTTAACGTTGGACTCGATTTTACTTGGTATTGGATTCCGAGCTTGAGTAATCGACAGTCCGTCTGTGAATGAAGTGCCGCGGTAAATCGGGCAATTTCAGCGGTCTCTTCACGTCGAAGAGAGACTCGAGAGAACCAAACGCATCTTTCTTCTTGAGACCGGCACTTTTCAGGCTCTCGTTGTCTTCCCTTGACCTCCTGACCAATCTGTCCGTATTAGCCCCCGACAAGCGTCGTCTCTTGAGATCATGAAAGCTCTTGCTTCGCAGGGATATCGTGCCCGAGGTGGGGGAATAAAGACCGGCTCTTGGAGAATTTTTCAATGTGCGAGTTTGATTTCCGGTACTCGGCCTTCGCTTCTAATAATACATTCAACGGATCGAAAGTTATTTTACTACCTTCTTCAACAGCTAACAATTGTATGGAGAAATCTTATATCGTTTGTACATTCGTTTGTACAAAGTGAATTATGGTTGAAATAAAATTCGTTATTTCGTATTGATTGGGCTGATTTGTAGCAAGTCCAGTTTACCTTCATTATTTTACCTTCGAAACAGCAACGTCCTTGGGCTTTAACGAGATGGCGGATACAACGTTGCTCTCGTTCCGTTTCAGTCGCTGTATCTCTTATAGCCAAAGGACGCGACAGTTTCAAATTGCGTCGGGCAATTTGATAGCTGCCAATGTATTGAAAAATCTTTTTTCCGTCAATGACGTTTCGCTCGAAAGAGGTTCCCGATGAATCGTTTCGACTTCTTTTATTTTCGATTCTTTGCGATTGAGCTACTTGAGATGCGACGGTTTTCATGGGGTTCCATAAAGTAAGAATAAACGTTTGGCTTTGCGTGGCATAGACTCCATTTGCTATGGAGATTAAGGCAGTAGACTGGTCTAGAAATTTGACAAAATCGATTTTTTTCTTAATTTTATTATTCCTTAGACCTTTCTCAATACTATCGTGAAAACTGTTTATTGATATTTCAAAAATGAGCAGAGCAATAGAAATGATAAGCAAGCCGCGCGCAAACCTCATCGAACGGTATCAAAACTTTGAACGCGTTTATCTCGGAACTATGTTTTTCAAATCGGCGCCCACGATATCTCGATAACTAATTGATCGATCGAGCTCAAATTTTGCACATACCTTCGGTAGCCTCTTTCTGAGGACTGGTAGCAGCATTGAGTCGAACAATAATTTTGCCCACATTTCATAACTCGTCGAATACCCGAAAATGTATGAAATATCGTTAATCAAAGTTTAACAGGCCGCCATTTTGTAACAAAATTTTTTTAAGTACTAATTCTGGTCCAGTGCTCAGAATGCTCATACAGATTGAGAATATATTTTTTTTTCTGATGCATACAAAATCACCCAGAGTGGGCGCCGATTGAGGCGATTTTCGGCGGACCACGTTGTGAAAAAATAAAAAACGACATGAAAATATTCAAAATATATTTTTTTTTAATGTAGATACATTCATAAAATTTCATCAAGACAACTTCTACGGTTTAAAAGTTATACCAACCCAAAAATGACGTCAAAAATTTGGCTCTGGACCAGACTACTGCCTTAAGGGATGACACCACTCTAGCGGCAGAAAATAAAGCCTAACTTTGACAATTTATTTTGGGAGTATGAAAAAAGAAATAGGATTTCTTTTGAGAGGGTTTATTCAACACATATTAAAGTATGAAAAAAAATGGTTATTATAAATTTCATACAAAATCGCGGCCACAGAGCCCATCTTGAAAAACGTGTTTTTTTTTTACAAATAGCTTCACGTGAGGACGGTTTTCTCGTAAAGTATAAGACCTGGAACAAAAACCAAAAAAATTATAATCTATATATTATTAGCTATGAGACTACGTAGGGATTTTTTAAATCAAATTTTGAAAAAAAACGGCGCAGTTTGAAAGAAATAAATCGATTTTTTGCCGAAAAAATAAGCAGTAAATTGTTTGCAAAGAAAATGTTTACATTCAATCAAAAAACGACTACGTACTCCCATAGAGAATGTAATTGTGAAGCTACTATCAAAATTTCGAATCGATCCATACAAAGGTGTTCGAGTAATCCGTCCTCCGAGTTGAAAAAAGTGGTTTCAGTTTGGTGCTGGTTAAGATAACTTCCGGGCGGACATTTGGCACCTTTTTAGCCGACTTTTGGACAACTTTTTGAAAATTGCTACCTGGGGTGCTTAAAGTTGTACGAGGCGCCTGAAAGAAGTCCGAGGCGCTGCGGCAAAATCGATAATTGACCCTCTTAAAAAAAACTTCGCTACAGGGCCAATTGCATATTGTTTTTATGCCCCCAAAGTATTTTTTACGCAAAAAAAAACGAGTTTTCCAAAATCGTAGAGTGGTGTGATCCCTTAATGTCGGTAGTCTTGTTTTGCATAGCCTAGTGACCTGAATACAACCAGGCATCTAAAAATTCTGAATTATTGTACACGAAGTCATGGCCGTTTGGGAAAAAACAGTTCAAAGCGCATAAAAGCCATTTTCAATTACAACATGAAAACACACAGCTACCCAGGTAGCTAAATGTTATGTGTATGGCATCCGAACAATATCGCCAAAAAGACGCCGTTTTGTATTACCAAACGTATGACTTTATGTCCGCTTGGCAGATAACTTATTTGTGTCCGATAGTTAGGGGCTAGTGTGAACGCTGAAATGTTGGGTGATTTTCGGGAATTTTTTGGAGGGAAAGTACTCAATTTAATGTTTCGGAAAATTAAGAATATATTTGGCTATATTAGACCTATATTACAAAATTTGTTCATAGAAAAATATTGAGGTCCAAGCGACTTATGCGCTGCCTTCGGAGGCGCCAAAAAAACGTTCCTCCACTGCTGACATGATTCCGGCCGATTGAGTAGCTGAAACCGAAAAAGGAAAAAATGTCGTTAAACTGGAAGGTATTTCCTGTACAATGACGTAGAATTTTCGAAAAATATCAAAATCTAACAAAATGGCGTAGTTATAAAAAAAGTCTGTTTTCTAGCCTATAAAATGGTCGTTTTTTTCAATGCCAAATCGTCAATTCCAATCGTTTATCCAATCAAAAATATCCTACGTCATTGTAGAGTAAATATATTCAAGAGTACTCAGTTCAAATTTCAAGTCAATCGGATAATTGCTCTTTGAGTTACAATGTCAGCAAATTTGAAAAATCTCATTTCGAGAAAAACGCGTTTAAAGATTTAACTATCGATTTTTGCAAGATAAAATGATAGAGGTACGGCCTTGAAATTTTTACATGATATTCTTGAAAGTATAAACTGTCCAAAGAGGCAAAAAAATCGATTTTTTGAAAGTGTCCCACTGGTATAGCCCCTTAACTATACGGCTACTTTTAATGGTTAACAAATTGTCGACAAAAGGTTAACTCATTTCGGCTGTTGGTACGTTAGCGCAGTCATCAAATCGATACATCTGAAAGATTAAGGCGAAGTAGAAGATCTACCACGTGACATATGAGTGCGAGAGAGATAGCTGAAATTTTTGAACAGAGATTTCTCAGAGATGAATAATATTTAGGGCAAAAGGAAAAATCATCAAGCTCTGCGTCAGAAAATTCTCGAGAGTCTAATGCTTTGTTTTTCCTAAAAAATTTAACGATCTATGAAAAAATTGGGTTGGAAAATTTGTGAGGTTATGTTGACCTTGTACATGCCCTTAAAGGTACAAAAATGCCAAGATACCACTGCCATCTAAAAGAAAAGATATTTATTTGTTGGCGATATATATAACAATATCCTATCCATTTCTGAAAAAAATTAACCTATGAATAGTCTAGAATATTGATTATAGCTCAATATTCTAGACTGTTGATAAGTTACGTTTTATAATAAAGAAATTGATAAGATATTGTTATGTCGGTTTCGAAGTGGGCTAGGTCATTATAAATAAAACATCAATTAATTAATTATACGTGAAATATAATTTAATATTAGAATCCGGTACAGTCGTTATTGAATTTCTCTCCCGTTGCGGACACGTCTTTTGGTGGTTGCCATGCTCCAAACGATCCCTTGGATAACCTCAAAAGCCGACGTATGCTTTTAGAATAAAAAGACAGTACATTAACGGAGACTTTGTCCTTGGAGTGCCATATTTCAGGTGTTTACATTCTATTTTTTTTAAAGGAAACGAGTAAAGCTTTTTGAGTGCGGTTTTTTTCTTGCTTTTATTCATGATATACAGAACGTTAAAATAATTTTTTTTTGAAAAAAAAAACCAAAATGGCGGCCGTTGCAGCTCCGCGAAAACAGGTCCTCAAATCGCAGGAGGTAAACGGCTGACATCACTGCCCCCTCTTTGTTGATCTGAAACACACATTCAAAGCATATTATCAATCTGTGACCCTTTGGTCATGGAATGACGGATGGGTTTTTCGTTTAGTACAAATTTTGGAAAATGGCGGCAATTAAAAAAATCGAATATTCGCGTTTTTTTCGCATAAAAAGATAAATAATAAATGCAAAAATGTATCTATCGAAAAAACGATCCGTCATTCCGTGAAGACATATTTTCTGAGTATGCTCTCCAAATTTCAGGTGGATATGTTAATTACAGCGGTCAGGAGAATGTCAGCCATTTTTAAAAACGTGTTTTCGAGAAAAACGCGTTTAAAGTTTTGTAATGTGTTTACACAAATGTGTTTATAATTATCGCTAATCGGCAATGCCTGGTTCATAGAGGCATCCCTTCTCTTCTTCTAGCTGCTCATGTTGAGCTCAAATTGATTTTTTGAAAACTTCAAGGACAAAGTCTCCCTTTAATACATATATGTACTCACAGAGGCGAAAAGAATAGTAGGATAAAAGGCCCTCACGTATATATATTTCAAGACCATTATTTTTTTAACTACTTGTTGTTACACACCATCTTTTGCTGGTGAAATAAAATATCACACGCTACATTCGCTCTATGATAAAAGTGATCCGTTGGATGTGATCTTTAGGACAACATTTGGATGATTTTTTACTATTTCCCGCCAATGCCAATTATCTTAGAAGACAGCATATATATTACCGATATCTGAAAGATGCCATAAAAAAGACGAGGTAGTAAAAGCCCCAGGCAGCATAAATGTCCAATTGACGTCGATAAGTTACCGTTGTCAAGTTACCTTTAAGACATGACCGTAAGATAACTATTCGACATCTTTTAAATGACATCCCGTATAATGCTGCCGTAAGATTGTACTTTTTATGATATCTTTCGGCGATGAAAACGGATGTCTCAAAGGTATCCCAAAATATTATTCAATTGATGACTTTTTTAAGTTATCAAAAAGTTATCTATTTACTATTATCTATTGTATCTACTTCAACGTTGTCCAAAGGATATCATAAAGACGAATTACATAAGACGTCTTTTTCACGACATCTTTCAGATATCGGTAATGTGCTACCTTTTAAGATATTTGATATTGGCGGGAAATAGTAAAAAGTCATCCAAATGTTGTCCTAAAAATTACATTCAACGGATCACTTTTATAACAGTGCGAATGTAGCGTGTCATATTTAATTTCACCGGCAAAAAATTGTGTAACAAATGGTTGAAAAAATAATGGTGTTGAAATATATATACGTGAGCGCGTTTAATCCTACTATTCTTTTCGCCTCTGTGAGTACATATATGTATTTAATGTACTGTCTTTTTATTCTAAAAGCGTAGGTCTCCTTTTGAGGTTATGCAAGAGATCGTGTGGAGCATGGCAACCACCAAAAGACGTGACCGTAACGGGAGAGAAGTCTAATAACGACTGTACCGTTTTTATAATATTAAATTATATTTCACGCATAATGAATTAATTGATGTTTTATTTATAATGACCTAGCCCACTTCGAAACCGACATAATAATATCTTATCAATTTCTCCATTATAAAAATTAACTTTCTAACAGTCTAGATTATTGAGCTATATTAAATATTCTAGTCTATTAATAAGTTAATTTTTATAAAGAAATGGATAGGGTATTGTTATATAATATATATCGCCAATAAATAACTATCTTTTCGATAGTACTCTTCGATCCCGTTTAGATGTCGTTTTGTCAACCTCATTCGGATGCCTATTGGACGACTTTTAGATGGTAATGGTATCCTGGCATTTTTATGCCTTTAAGAAGATATCTCTCAGATATATCGATTTGATGACGTTGCGCTAACGTACCGACAACCGAAAAGAGTTGACCTTTTGTCGACACTTTGTGAACCATTAACAGTTGCCGTATAGTTAACAATCCGGACACAAATAAATTACCTGCCAAGCGGACATAAGTGATACGTTTTCTAAAACAAAACGGCGTCTTTTTGGACAACCAAAAAGGTATCCGTATCCGTTTTGCGATATGTTTCGGATGCCATAAAGAAAACATTTTGCTACCTGGGAGGCTACGAACGTTTGAAAAATCGCGGCCCGTTTGGCGCGCGGGTCTATTTAAAAATGGCTGCGGTACAGCAGCGCCGTTAGTTCGGCAGCCTGGCGCGATAGACCCCGAGGAAGTCCATCGCCCGAGAGACACTCGATGAACCTCGGGTAAGTTGTACGGTTGAAACGAGCTACGAGAATAAATACTGTAATGACTTTGACGTCGAGGATTCGCGAGCGATAATAAACGTGTGGGCGAGAGAGGGGAAGCCCGTACGGGTGCGAGATAAGAGATCATCTCCTCGGCGAAAGGCTCTCTCGCACCGGGTTATCCTCTCGTGTGACGACCGACACACACACATACACACACACGAATACGAAGTCTCGGAATACTTCGTCACGCATACACACGCATGACTGACAATTTCTTTATTTTTTTTCCCCCCTACCTTAATGCGGTACACGAATTTCTGACAGCCGAATCGGCGTTGCCCGACCGGAAATCACTCGCTCGGAACTTCCCTCGACCATTAGCTATATATTTGTTGTTTCTATTTTGCTTTCTTTTTTTTCTCTTCGATCACTGTTTTCGCATGTAATTTCGAACGAGTGATAAGTTACACTTTGTTTCGGTTAGCGTCACTCGAGTCTGGCGTTCCTGAGAATTTGGAGCGATCTTGAATGAAGATCGCCCAATGGCAGCAGAACGAGGGGAAGTTTCTTCCGAAGCAATCGCCGCAACGTCATTGTCGTCGTTGTGAGGAGGGAGAGGTAGAACAGCGGCGAACGGGCGTCAAGACGCTGAGACTTCATTCGGCATGAGTAGCAGCAGCACCGGCGTCGGCGCTCTGTTTCACCTCCTGGAGTCTAACAAGCTCTGCGACGTCGAGGAGATCAAGAAGGTCTTTCACGAACACTTCTTATCCAGTAAGCTACGACTCTCGTCCAGGCGTCTATGTCACTTTTCATCGACGACGGTTACATTTTTGAGTCGGGCGTTGGACGGGGGAGTTTCGTAACGGCGGCTGTTTTTTTGGCAGCTAAAGACAATTGGCTGGTGAACGGATTGTTCGACTATTACCTGTCGACGAATTCCTTGAGGGCGATAGAGGTGTTGTCGGGCGTGCGAGAGCCGCACGACAAACATCTGCTGGATCGCTTGGCAGAGACCCTCGCCAAGTCCGGCGGCCATGGACCTAGGGTACAGGCGCTCACTTTACTCGGCCATGTGGCACGGCGACAACCCACTTGGCTTCACAAGCTCGCCAATCACGGGCTCTTCAAAGAATTGCTCAAATTACTCAAGGTAAACTTATCGCTCCCCGCACGGACAATTGCAATTTTATTGTACTGGGATGTTGAATAAGTTCTCACAGTTTTTTTCATAAAAATTAAGTGGAGATATACACCTAGGAGCCGGAAAAAAAGGTCATTTTGTGAATTATTTCAAGGAAAACTATTTGAAATTTCGGATTAGGGTTTTAATTATCTAAAAGTATATACATTCAAAAATATGTTTAATTTTCTTTATTTAAAAATATCAAAAATGTACAAGGATATTGTATGATCCTTGGAGCGTCGTAAAAAAAAACTGCGTATACGGTACCTACTGGCGTTTCTTCAAAAATCGTCTGAAAAAAAAAACCAAAAAGATTATTAAATCAGATACTGTAATCTAGTACTTGTCATAGCCGATTTTGAAAATATCGATTTATGACAAAATGGCGGACGTTCGAACATAAATAGTGATTTTTGGGCCAAAAATTAGTTATTATTTTGCCTATAAAACAAAAACTAAGTAACGGAAAAACAAAATCCTATGACAAGTACTGGATAATGGTGTATAGAATAACCACAAAAAACCTCAAGGCAATCGGTTCATTGGTTTTCGTGAAATTTTGGGTACCAATTTGAGAAACGTGGTTTTGAGAAAAACGCGTTTGAAAATTTGGGAATGAATAAATCATGAAATTTGTCAACTTACATGGAATCATCGATACCAGGCCCATAGTGTAGGTCTTCTACGGTCGACGGAATGTTCATAGCTTCTAAATCCTCGACCTCGACCATCTAGGTGTATATCTCTCCTCAATGCTTCATTTCAAAACAATCATGCTTTCGAACGTTTCGAAACTGTTGTGTGATCAACTCCTAACGATTCAGCAAGGTCAGCCAGCGTCTGACATGAGTCTTCGCGAAATAACGCCTTCAATTCAACACATCAAAATCATTATTTTCGAACGATGTTGAAGTTTGCAACGTTGAAATGTAACGAAAATGATTTTTTCTTCAAGTTTGCACATTTCCTCTGACACATTTTAGTGACGAAAATCACGCGAATATTTTTTCAAATTCTTATTTAGAGATTTACAACAAATTCGCAAAATATGATTTTGGATATCGATGAAAAAAACCAACGGAAAAGAAATTCATTGCATTCCAACAATGCAAACTCCAACCTCATATTTTTGAAGCGTCCGAACCAATCCCTGCATGTTGTTTCCGACAGAGCATGGTCGCCGTAAGTCTCAACAAGAATTCTGTGTGCTTCGGCTGCAGGTTTTTCTTCAATAAAGTAGTGCAGTAAAATTCCCCGAAAATACGGCTTTTTGGCACGAAATTTGAAACGTTGGAGACTGTGAGAGAAAAAAAAGTTGTTTACACTTCGACGAAATGACACGCAGAATTTCAAGCTTGCTTATAATCTTTTTTGTAGATGTGGTAGCATCTTAACCCTTTGCGGCATAGTGTAACGCTGGTGTTACACCTAATTCAATTCAGATTTTGACGATTCAAAAGTGTTTTTCAATTAAATATGGCGGTTGTAAATGTGTTTGAAGGTTCCTAGGACTTCAATAACTACTCAAACATACCTAATTCATTTTTATTTTTCACGTAGCGGGTGTCGTCAATAACGAAAGTGCAAAAAAAACGTGCTTGTAAAGAAACATGTATGCTTCAAAGGGTTAAGGGGTCTTCTCACTTTAGACGCTACGAAAAAGGCCATTTTCATGAATTTTTCAAATAGGTTTATATTATAGATATTGATATAAAAGTTGTTACACTTGATAAGTACACTTTCGAAATAGATTTTTTAAAAATTTATTTATTTAAGGAGCCCACTTTGGAGCCACGAAAAAAGGCTATTTTCGCAATTTTTTTTGAGGATTTTATAAAAGGTATGAATATAAAAGTTGTTGGGCTTGATAAATAAAGTCTTGAAATACATTATTTAAAAATGTTTAATTCATTTTTATTCATTTTTCAGTACAATAACTATAGTTTAACGTAACCCAAACAAACCCAAACAAACTCAAAAATAGGTGGGCTAGGTAGCTCCATCACAACTCGGCAACGGCTCGTCTGAAACAAAAAAATCAAAGTCCATTAGACTCAGTATGACAGCAGCTACAAAATGACCCTCGGAAATAAAGTTTTATAATAAAATAAACAAATGGCAGATGAAAAACGAAAAAGTAAAAAAAACGCATTTTTTCGCAAAAAAAAGAGTAAAAATCGAAATTTTAAAACCATCGAGGGTCACCTTGTTGCGAATCATGTTTACAATATGTGGTTCAAATTTCAAGAGAATTGGTTTATTAGTTTTAGAGATACAACGGAGCTAGATTTTGAAAACGTTGTTTCGAGAAAAACGCGTTTGAAGTTTATACTATGAAAAACTCTTACCTAAACTCAATCGGCAATTCCTGCACCGTACAAAATCCCTTCTGATTGCTCATCATCGTCGATTTCTTCGAATCTTGCTTGCTTTCGATTTTTTGAAATTTTCAAAGTGGACTGGCCCCTTAAGTCACTATTTATAGACGAAAATGGTAGTTAAAAAAATGTCATAAAAAATTGTAGGTCTGCTCTGTTGATGAAATCTCGGAGATGCATCATCCGAAACAAAAAAATCAAACGGTTTTAGATTCAGTACGTTAATGACTACAGCCCATATCACACGATTTTTTATATATGCAAAAATAACAAAATGGCGGACATTTTTCGAAAAAACAAAAAAAACGTTTTTTTCACCGTTTTTGGCAAAAAAAATAGTAAAAATCAAAATTAAAAAAAAGCCATTGATATTAGCTATAGCTATAGTTGTATAGAATATTTGGTTAACATTTCATAAGGATCGGTTCAGTAGTTTCGAAGATTTTATCAACAAGCCGTCGAAAAACGTTGTTTCGAGAAAAACGCGTTTAAAGTTTGTTTGGGTTACTAAAAGACAGAATTTTTTTAAAATGTATTTCGAAAGTGTATTTATTAAATGTAACAACTTTTATATCAAATTATATCAAATTTATTCATTATATAAAATATCAAATAAGTTTATCAATATCTATTAATATAAACCTATCAAAAAAATTTATAAAATTATCCTTTTGTTAGCGTCTAAAGTGAGAAGACCCCTTAAACTACGATTCATTCTCATTATTCAAAATGAGCTTGAACTTATTCAAAATTCTAATAATTAACGGGATTCCGTATCGATGCGCCATTGGTAATAACGTAAGCCTTTTAATGGTTAACAAAGTGTCGATTATATAAAAATTTCCAAGCCGCAAGAAAATGAAGCGGTGATACGGACGAGTCATTGTGATAAATTTGACTCGATTGCAGTGTCCATCGATGGATGGTGATTTTTTAAAGAGAATTTGGCTGAACCGTCGTGTTTTTTGGGTTTAAAGGGCGAGGGAGATACGTTGTCACTGATGAGTGCACTTCTGTTGCTCGTAACACTATTGCCGATGCTACCGGCAGCGTTGGGCCCTCACATACACGAGATCTTCGAGGTTTTCGGGCGTTTAGCATCTTATCATCATTATCAATCGTCGAGCCTGGCGACGTCGTCGAACTACAACAATATGGACCAACTCTACCTCTTACACTTGCAGGTACAATGGAACAATGAAAGAGCAACTATGCGGAGCTTTGAGAAGAATTCGTTTGACATTTGTTTTTCCTGACTCCTGAGCCTGTAAAATCTAAACTAAAGTTTTCGACTTGAAATTTGCAGACAACATTCTTGAGACGTAGACAGTAAATATAGAGAAGCGAAATGGACATTTGTTTAAGGCCTTAAGCTACAGTAACGGGTATAAAATCATTTGCGAATTTAACAAGTTTTTTTCGTATGAAAAATTGATTCACTCATAAAATTAATTACGCATCTATTTAGTATGAATATCAAACTGTTAGAAAAAATATATCTTTTTTCGATATACAAAATGGCCGACTACTAATATTTTCTTTTGTTATCTTTTTTTAGGCGCTCCGCAGCGTGACATTTAGCATCCACAATTTTTTACCTAGAACAAAAAACGAAAATTCTCGTCAATCTACATTAGAATACCTAGAGAAGTACGTACGGAATTTAAAAAATATTGTTTTATTCAAAATTTGTAGGTATTTGAACTTAAGACATGAATTTTCAGTGAAAAATTTCGTTATAACTGCTCATAAACTGCTCGTAAAATGAAAAGTTTTCGATAAATCAGAAATTCCGTACGTACTTCTCTGCGAAATGCAATTGGGAACATAACTTTTAAATTTTAAGTAAATCGAGTGAAAATTGTTGAAGTTATTTGTCACGCCAATTAGAAAAAAAGCTGTTTCGAGAAGTTTCAAGTAGTCGCCCATTTTGTACATCGAATATATATATATATATATATATATATACATTTTCTAACATCTTGACATTCATACTAAACAGATGTGTAATTAATTTTATGAGTGAATCATTTTTTCATACGAAATAATGGTTAAATTCGTACATGATTTTATACCCGTTATTGTGGCCTAAGGCCTTAAATTTCGGTGGGTAGATGCGTTAATTCGTCGTTCGTTCCACCAGGTCGGATTGTACAGCCTTTTTCACCGACTGTACGCTCTGTATCCTTGCAACTTTATCGCCTACCTGAGAGTCCAGTACACTCAGCGCGATCAACTCGCGACATTCACACACACGATAAAACCGATGCTCGAGTCGGTGCGCATGCATCCGCTGCTAGTCACTGCTTCCAAAGATCAAGAGACCAACGCAGCGAGATGGAAGAAGATGGAGCATCACGACGTTGTCGCGGAGTGCGGTCGTTTCGCGGTCGATCGGAGTCGCGACGAGCTCCTCGGATCGAGCAACCCACGCGCAACCCCGATAATGGAAAATCCGTGCTGTTACACGCCGGTCGCAGGGACGGTTGGTCTTTCGGTCACCGGCATGAGCAACGGCGAGGGGGACACTTTTTGGTCCCCCAGTATGACCGTAGCGCCGCAGAGTCCACCGCCGATGCAAGTACCGAGCCACGAACAACAACGCTCCACGCCGTCCACCCCCAATAACAACAGGAGCAATTCATCACCGCCGGAAGCGGCGGTCGAGGCAACACCGGAAACCACGCCCGTCAAGGTGAACGATTTCTTGCAAGTATTGCTAGAATTCCCTATTTTCCAATCCTATTTTCATAGATTGGAAAAAGAATTTAAGCGGCCAGTCCACTTTGGAGCCACGAAAAAAAAGGCTATTTTCGCGATTTTTTTTGAAGGATTTTATAAAAAACATGAATATAAAAGTTGTTGGGCTTGACGAATAAAGTCTTGAAATTCATAAAAAAAGAATTTTACACGAAAGACCAAAACTCCGAAAATCTGCACACCGTCAAAATAATTCGGCTATGGAAGTATTGAAAGTTTCAAAATTTTCAATAAATCAACGAATTATTTCAAGAATTTTTTTTTATTAAAAAATGATTTTACGTCAATTTTGAAATTTGTCTCGACAACGTTATACGTTCTACATCATTTACAGTCAACTGTGTAGACTTTCGCTGGCATAATCTTGACGAACCTTGTAATTTCGGAACATTAAAATTAGGAATTTTAAACCGTCGACGCATTCAAAGTTCGGAATGGCAACCCGGCTCTCATGTCAAGATCATGCCAGCGAAAGTCTACACAGTTGACCGTAAATGACGTAGAACGTGTAATATTGTCTAGAGAAATTTCAAAAGTGACGGAAAATCACTTCTTAATAAATAAAAATTCCTAAAATAATTCGTCGATTTATTGAAAATTTTGAAACTTTTAAAAATTCCATACGCGAATTATTTTGACGGTGTTAAGATTTTCGGAGTTTTGGTCTTTCGTGTAAAATTCTTTCGGAGTTTTGAGCGATCTGACCATTCAAAGTTCGGAATTACACCACGGCCCCATCTTGAATTTCGGCACATTAAAATTCGGATTTTTAAACCGTCGGAGCATTCAAAGTTCGAAATTTCAACCCGGCCCCAATAAATCGATTTTTTGCCCAGAAAATAAGCCGTAAATTGTTTATTAAAAGAAAAGGTGTTCGAGTAATCCGTCCTCCCAGTTTGAAAAAAGTGGTTTCGAAAAAAACGCGTTTAAGGGGCTATACTAGTCTGAACGCTGAAAATTTGGGTGATTTTCGGGAATTTGTTGGAAAAAAAGTACTCAATTAAATGTTTCGAAAAGTTAAAAATATATTTGGCTATATTTGACCTATATTACATATTTTTTTCATAGAAAAATATTGAGATCCAAGCGACTTACGCGTTGCCTTCGGAGACGCCAAAAAAAAAGTTCCTCCACTGCTGACATGATTCCGGCCGATTGAGTAGCTGAAACCGAAAAAGGAAAAAATGTCGTTAAACTGGAAGGTATTTCCTGTACAATGACGTAGGATTTTCGAAAAATATCAAAATTCTAACAAAATGGCGTAGTTATGAAAAGTCTTTTCTTGCCTATAAAATGGTCGTTTTTTTCAATGCCAAATCGTCAATTTTCATCCAATCAAAAATATCCTACGTCATTGCAGAGTAAATATATTCAAGAGTACTCAGTTCAAATTTCAAGTCAATCGGATAATTGCTCTTTGAGTTACAATGTCAGCAAATTTGAAAAATCTCATTTCGAGAAAAACGCGTTTAAAGATTCAACTATCGATTTTTGGAAGATAAAATGATGAGAGATACGGCCTTGAAATTTTTACAGGATATTTTTGAAAGTATAAACTGTCGAAAAAGGTAAAAAAATCGATTTTTTGAAAGTGTCACATCGGTATAGCCCCTTAAAGTTGCACGCGGGGCCTGAAAGAATTTCGAGGCGCTGCGACAAAATCTATAATTGAACCTTTAAAAAAAATCGCTACAGGATCGTTACAGCACCAATTGCATATTTTTTTTATGACCTTAAAGTATTTTTGAAGTAAAAAAAAAACGATTTTTCCAAAATCCTAGAGTGTCGTTATCCTTTAATACAGTGAATAATTCGTCTGATATAATTACATTGCCAGGACGTGCGACAGAGCTCAACGAGACAACCGCCAGTAGGCTCGACGGCAGTTCGAGCTCTGAGCGCTCTCGGGAACGGTGCCCTATCGGGAACCTCGCGACCGTCGACACCTACGCCACTGAATTCCACAGGCTCGGCATTCACGATCATGAGTAGCAGCAGCAGCGGCGGCGGCGACGGTAACATTCTGTCGCAAAAAATCGGCAGACTCGTCGCCGATCGACAGAGCGTACTCCAACAGTCGCAGAAGCCCTGCCTCAACGCTGAGGGTATAGCGAAAATACTTGAAACAACAAGCCCGAATCAAAACGGAAAGAACGATTCCTGGAACGAGGATCAAGAAGTACGAATGTCCACTTGCGCAAGCGTGTTTAGCGATTTATTCGTCATTTTCTTCTCTCGATTGCGATAATGAGTTTGCTGGGTTGTCTTTTCTGTTCGTCACAGGTTCTGGAAATCGTCAGTTCGCAAGGTAAACTGGAGAGCTATTTTGACAGGCAGCCGGAAAGTTATAACGAGGAAAGTGCGAGAGGTGCTCGGGCGGATTTGTCGCGTAAAGTACAACGGCTTCGTTTTCATTCCCAGTGTCAACCGTCGGCTCCGTGCCCAACTATTTTACCTCATTACAAGGTAATTCTAGCGAGAACATTTTTCACAGCAATTATCCATTTTTGTCTCGCTACAGAAATTTTGGACAACTTTTTGATAACATAAGTTATTGCCTCAATGGATTTTTGGCGCGTCGCAAAAAGTTTTCGTAATATCGAATTCTGCAAATTGATAAATTGACGCGCGTGTACAATCGAACCTCGATATAACGAATCTCTAGGGAAGTTTGTTATATCGAGTTTTCGTTATATCTCGAAAGGTTTAAGGGGAGATATACACCTAGGAGCCGGAAAAAGGTCATTTTTGTGAAGTTTTCCAAGGAAAACTATTTAAAATTTCGGATTGGGATTTTACTTATCTAAAAGTATATACATTCAAAAATATGTTTAATTTTCTTTATTTAAAAATATTAAAAATATACAAGAATATTGTATGATCCTTGGAGCGTCGTAAAAAAATCTGCGGATACGGTACCCACTGGCGTTTTTTTCAAAAATCATCTGAAAAAATAACCAAAAGGATTAGCAAATTAGATACTATAATCTAGTGCTTGTCATAGCCGATTTTGAAAATATCGATTTACGACAAAATGGCGGACGTTTGAACATAAATAGTGATTTTTGGGCCAAAAATTAGTTATTATTTTGCCTACAAAACAAAAACTAAGTAACGGAAAAAAAATCCTATGATAAGTACTAGATAATGGTGTATAGAATAAACACAAAAAACCTCAAGGCAATCGGTTCATTGGTTTTCGAGAAATTTTGGGTACCGATTTGAAAAACGTGGTTTTGAGAAAAACGCGTTTGAAAATTTGGGAATGAATAAATCATGAAATTTGTCAACTTACATGGAATCATCGATACCAGGCCCATAGTGTAGGTCTTCTACGGTCGACGGAATGTTCATAGCTTCTAAATTCGACTTCTTCGACCATCGTGTATATCTCCCCTTAAATTTGCATTTTCTTCATTTTAATTACCGTCACATAGAAACTGTACATGTTCTAACTGAAAAAATGTTTGACCTTTTTGCAAATTAAAGTCTACGGGAAGCTAGACTGCGCGCCGATTCGCAACTCCGGCGGCGACTTTGCTGTAACACTCTGCCACAGCTCCGCCATTTTGATGATGAATTAAAAAAGAATTGTTTCGTATACTTAAATATACTATTAAAGTATACCTAAAGTTTGCTAATTGTAGAATAATTATTTCTCAGTTTAAAAAATCCCTCGATATTGCTTATTTTTTTCCTGTCTAAATGTATAATCCGCGTTAAACATTTCGTCAATGTCGATTTTTCACCTTAGAAACCGGGTATTTTCCATCGCTCGTCATATCGTTCGACACTCGCTCACTTTGGGACTTCCACAGGTACGCAGAGCCAAATCGTGTCCCGGTATAAAAATGCAAAGGCCAATCGAGAGCGTGATCGACAAGGAGATAAAACGAACCGAGGAGACCGGAACGCAAACATGCGCGGTAATACCGTACGAGCATTTGCTCGTCGGTATTTTGTCGCAGCGTAACAACGAACAACATCATCCCGTGAGGCAGAATTCCGATTCCAGGCTGTCACCGAGCTCAATGCTCGATCGTTACGTCGAGGCCTGTGCGCGTTCCGGTGGCTCGTCCAACGCCGGTAAACCACCGTAAAATGTTCACCATGCGTCAAATCACTGAATGGTCATCGGAGAAAGTGATCATAATTTGTTTTTAGAAAAGTCACGTCCCAAGCCACGTAAGAAAGGCGCCGACGACGACGCGAACGAGGAGATTACGGACGACGTCGGACTCGACGCCGATGCCGCTAATCAACAATCGCAACTTTTGCACATGCAGCTGCAATTCGAACGCCAACGCAGGGAAGTTCACGCCGAGCGCAATCGCAGACTCCTCGGAAAATTGAGAGACTCGCGGGCTCTCGAAGAACACAATTCCGCTCTGGTAAGGAAAAAACGCTTCTGATCACATTAAAAACCTGTATCGTTTTTTACATATGGGGCATTCCACGCCAAATCCGACACCATTTAGCTTTTGCATCTCCGATTTTCTCCGTAATTTTTTGTCTTTTAGTATCTAATGAGAAAGGCCTCCATGCCAATTTTAAGCTTTTTTGTCCAGCCACTTCCGAGATATGAATATAAAAAAAAGAGGTACTTTTTTTGAATGCCCATAACTTCGCAAAAAATGATCCGATTGGGATGTTTTTTATTTATAAATTTCGTTTTTAGACGCACTTTTAGAAAAAAAATTGTACAAAATCTATATATATATATATATATATATATATATATATATATATATATATATATATATATATATATATATATATATATATTAGGGTTACCGCAATTTAGGTTGAACTTGAATTTTCGAATTCCTCACGTAAAAACACAATCCAGATATTAAAAAAAAATGTGCAAAGTTTGAAGGCGTTAAAAAAAATTTTAATGGTGCCTGTAAGGAGTTGAATTTTAAATGACAAAACACATGTATTTTGCTGAGATAAAACATATTTATTTCTCAAACTTGTAATAGTAGTGAAAAAAATCTAAAACTAGGCACACATATTGTACACATATCGATGTTCAAAACATTATTTTTACAGACTTTTACAGCAATAATTTCTAATAAATACACGCTTTACAAAGTCAGCCTCGAGGTCATTTTTGTGGACCACAAAAATTTCCACAATTGTGGAAATTATTACTGCAAAAATCTGTAAAAATTATGTTTTGAACATCAATATGTGTATAATATGTGTGCGTAGTTTTAGATTTTTCTCACCATTATTAGGAGTCTAAGAAATAAATATGTTATATCTCAGCAAAATACATGTGTTTTGTTATTTTAAATTAAACTCCTTACAGGCACCATTAAAAAAAATTTTAACCCCTTCAAACTTTGCACACATTTTTTTAAAAATATCTTGATTGTGTTTTTGCGTGGGGAATTCGAAAATTCAAGTTCGACCTAAATTGCGGTCACCCTAATACATATATATACCAGCATAGCTTTCCGCTCGCGTAGACTCTTGTCGAACGTCCCTTAAGGCCTTATATACGCGATATCGCCAACTGTCGAATGTACTTTTTTAGACGCGGTTAAAAAAAATGACGCATATATTGACATTTTTACAGATCATTTATGCACATGGTTAAGTATATGTAAAAAAAATCAGAAATATTAACAAATGGCGGAGATATAACATAATAAAGCAATGTATTTTTTTTTGCGAGCGCGTTGATGGTGAAAGTTCTCGGCATCGATGTGGGTGTCTGAAAAAAAATTAACATCTTTATAATTGCATAATGAATGTATCTTCAGTGTGAACCAACAATATTATTTTTTAAAAATATAATAAAAATTTGAAACTTAAAATTTTTTACTCAATTTTGTGTCGGTATTTTATTTTTTATATTTTTTTGTGTCATTGAAATTTTTGTTTCTGTGGTTCACACGATAGGTGATGATACTAAGAATATGTTGTAAAAATTTCAAAGCGATCTGAACCTTCGTTCAAGAGTTACAACTTTCACAAGGTTTAAAAAAGTGAATCGTGGAAATATGTTATATGTGCGCCATTTGTTAATAATTCGGATTTTTTTTACATATACTTAACCATGTGCATAAATGATCTGTGAAAAAAATGTTGTTAATATGTGCGTCATTTTTTTTAACCGCGTCTAGAAACGTACCTTCGAAAATCGGCGAAATCGCGTTGATAAGGCCTTAATGAGATGTGCTCCTGAAACGTTTCATTAAGGAACACGTAGAATTGTATTGCATTGGACAGCATTAATACTAAGTTTCGAGTAAATCTGACCACGTATTTTTGTTACCATACAAACTTTGCTACCCCATTTTCCCCTTAAGAATTGAATTTCATAAAACGCTGGAATTTCGTCGATTGTGTCTAGGAGCAGTTATACAAAGTTTTAAGTAGATTTGACCAGATTTTTTTATTTTCCGTACAAACTTTGCCACCCCCTTTCGTTTAAGGGTTGAATTTCGAAAAACGCTAAAATACGTATTTTATTAATTGCGTTGAAGAGCATTAATATTAAGTTTCAAGTAAACATTCTAACCAGATTTTTTCATTTTCCATACAAACTATGCCACCCCCTTTCTCCCCTTAGGGGTTGAGTTAGTAAAAACGCTGGAACACGCGTTTCATTAATTGTATCAAAAAACACGAATAGCAAATTTCAAGTAAATCCGACCAGATTTTTTTCAATCTCCATAGAAACTTTGCCACCCCTTTTTCCCCTTAAGGGTTGAATTTCGAAAAATCCCTTCTTCAATGGTGCCTATATAATAAAATCAACATGCTCTCCAAACACCACGATTCTACATCTAGCGGTCTAGGCTGGGCGGTGACGAGTCAGTCAGTCACGATTTTGCCTTTTATACATATAGATTACAAGGATTATTTTCCATACAAACTTCAACGCCCCTTTTCACCCCTTAAATGGGGTTGTTTCGAAAAATGCTCAAACGCGTATTTAATTATTTTTTTTTTTCAAGTATTATTTATACCAAGTTTCAAGTCAATTGGCCCCATAGAATAAAATGTTCCATACAAACTTTAACAACCCCTTTTACCCCTTCAGGGCTTGAATACCACAAATTCCTTTCTCAGTAGGTGTTTACATCATAAAAGGAAACTACTGTCCAAATTTCACGTCTATATTTTCAGTCTTTTGGGCTGTGCGTTGATCTGTGAGTCAGCCAGGACATGTCCTCTTATAGACATAGATTACACGTCAGCCAATTTTCTTTTTGCTATAGACTGATCGACTGCGAATTGCGGAAAAAGAGATAGACTTTTCGCGAAGCGAGTTGGAGCGAGGCAAGAAGAAAGCTCGAGTTGCCGAAGATACGTACAGCGAAGCCCTTCGTCACTGGCAATCGAAGGTCCGTCTTTCTTCAACGCTGACACAAAAATTTTGTTCGCTACTTACCCACGGCAAAGAATTCTCAACTGGTTGATCGAAAGTTTGACAATCAATTAACCAACTCGCGTATTCTGGATAAATTTAGTTCATCAAAGCATCCGTAATCAATTTAACCCTTCGAGTGCACACCTCCGCCGCCAACCTATAAGTGCATCTTGGGTCAATCTGACCCAAGGCGTTTTTCAAATCGTTGTATTCCGGTAAATATGCATTTTTTTTTGTAGAGCCGTTTTTCGTAGTAAGTTATCCATATTTTATGGCCCTACATTTATTTTTTGACGAAAACGAAAATTAAATGCCAAAACATTCGTTCAAAGTGGGACATACGTTGAAAAATACGTACTTACACGATAAAAATCACTGGGTCAAAACGACCCAGTGTGCACTCGAAGGGTTAATCAATAAACAACTATTCTCAATACATTTGATAAATAAATTACAGCATCCTCAACTAATTAAATTAATCAAAGTATTGCTGATTAATCCATCTAAGGTGTTTAAGGGATAACACCACTCCAGCGGCAGCAAATAAGGCCTAACTTTGACTATTTATTTTGGGAGTATGAAAAAAGGAATAGAATTTTCTTTTGAGAGGGTTTATTTGACACATATTAAAGTATTAAAAAAAGATATTTTATTATAATTTCCATACAAAATGGCGGCGACAGAGCCCATCTTGAAAAACGTGTTCTTTACAAATAGCTTCACGGGAGGACGGTTTTCTCGTAAAGTAAAACTGGAATAAAAACCAAAAAAAATTATAATCTATATATTATTAGCTATGGGACCACTTGGAGATTTTTTTATCAAATTTTGAAAAAAAATGGCGCACTTTGAAAGAAATAAATCGATTTTTTCCCCCAAAAAGTAAGCAGTAAATTGTTTATAAAGAAAAAAGTTTACATTTGATCAAAAAACGGCTACGTACTCCCATAGAGAATGACATTGTGAAGCTACTATCAAAATTTTAAATCCATCCATGCAAAGGTGTTCGAGTAATCCGTCCTCCCAGTTTGAAAAAGTGGTTTCGAGAAAAACGCGTTTAAAGTTGTACGAGGCGCCTGAAATAAGTCCGAGGCGCTGCGGCAAAATCGATAATTGAACCTTTTAAACAAAAATTCGCTGCAGGACCCAATTGCATGTTGTTTTTATGACACCAAAGTATTTTTTAAGCACATAAGAAAACGATTTTTCCAAAATCCCCGAATGGTGTTATCCCTTAATTGATTCCCGGTGCGTTTCTAACAAGAAACATCCTTCCGGTGATACCCTTCGATTTTGTTGAAATTTGGATATGTTACAAACCACCTAAAACTATTGAAAAACGGTTCACCCCTTCATTTTTTGTTGCAATGTCACTATAGTCGATTTTTCATTGCTTCGGATTAGAAGAATTTTCGTTTTTGTTTCATTAAAATCGGTGGACTCCTTGTGTGTGAAACTGCTACATTACCCCTAGAGATGCCTTTTTTCGAGGGGTGGTTTCACCCCTTAAAACCGTTTTTCCGCCGATAAAAAAAATACGTATCGCTTACTGTTCGGTGCTTTATAACATATCCAAATTTCAACAAAATCGAAGGGTGTCACCTGAGTGATGTTCCTTGCAAGTGGCCCACATAAGTTGAGCTCGACAAATTAAATGTCCGTGTCCCTCCAGTGCGTCGAGGAGCAGCAGCAGAATCGGAGTCATCGAGAGCGCACGGAAAGTCTCGAGCTGGAGCTGAAAAACGAGAAGCAAAAGGTGACCGAGTGTGAACAACAGAGACGCGCAGCCGAAGCAGCGTTTTTCGATGCGGCCCATCAGCTCAAATGCGCTCTCAAAGCTGCGAGTCGGGGCGAAGAATTGAAGCGCGTTCTCGACAACGTACAAAAGAGATTCGTTCTTCTCGGCGAGGTGAGAAAAATAATGAAAAAAAAGACGAAAGAAAGACTACAACGAGCTTTGAAATTTGTCTTTACAAATTGTAATCACGTAGAGTTTCTCGATCGTGTCGCAGGCGCAAACGAGACTTCACGAGAGAATCGTGAGTCCCGTGCCAATGATGAAACAAGAGAACGCACTGATACAACGGGCCTACGTCGAAGAATTGTCCAGTTAGTACTTCCCGCGTGCTTTTCCACAACGCGCTCCATTTGCCGAATTGTTCTTCTTCTAAATGTGTTGACAATTCGTGTGCAGATTTGCGACGCCAGTTGGATTCGCGAGCGTCTCTGATCGAGGCACTGCGCGCCCGTCTCGTGGAGTTGGAGAGCAGGGAAGTGCGAAAAGAGGCGCAACTGGTGGATCAGCAGCGCATACTGCAAGAGGCGGAGGAACGTCACGAGGCGGAATTGCGGGCGGTCGAGTCGAAATACAAGGCCCAAGCGGAGATAAATTTATTGTTGGAGAGTCGTATACTCGAGTTGCACGGTTATCTCGAGGTCGCAACGTCCTCGGCGTCGCCGAAGGAACGCTCGCCACCGTTGTCGGGGAGTCTCGCTTCGTCGAGCGAGGGAAGCCTCGCTTTTCATTCCGGTGCCGGTATAATGAGCGACTGTTGCGACTCGGCCGGTGAAATTCCAAATCTTCAGGCCATCGTCGAGCCAGCACCGACCTCATCGCCGAGTCAAGCGACCACCCCGTCGCGTTCGAGACGAGACTAGAGAGCAGACACCACGTATACCGAGATTTCATCGGAGACGAATAAACACAAGGAGAACGGGAACGAATTGTACATTGATCAGGCCTTTCGTGCCGCGCGCGTGCACACCCGAGAGTCCGTCGAATTTAACTCGCCTCGTCGACGATCGAGGCATTTTAACCTCGCCCAAACGACGGAGGAACGTTATTATTTAGTAGCTTCTTATCGAATTAGAGAAAGAAAAAAGATATCGTGAATTCATGCATTGCAAACACACGAAGAATACGAGGAAAACAAATTTAGCGTCTCGCCATTGGGAAGCGAAGATCGACGAATAAAAAAGAACAAACGGCTTCGAGGATTCCTCGCCGAGCCGATTCGGTCTCTTGACACGGCTCTCTCTTTCTCTCTTTGTCTCTTCGTAAGTCGGCAGACGACTACGTACGTCATCACCGCGCTTCTTCACGACGAAATTTAATCTGAATAAAAGCAACAACAACAACAACAACAAACGTTGAAATATTTTGTCAGCAATTGTGTACAACCGGATGTTCATTTCTGTCACCGGGCGAACCCACAATATTCTCGTTCCTCTGATCTTTCTCCCTGTCTCTCTCGCTCTTTCGCAATCCCTCATTTTCTCGTATCCAGTTTAAGGGGCTATACCAGTGTGAACGCTGAAAATCGGGAATTTTTTGGAAAAAAAGTACTCGATTAAATGTTTCGGAAAATTAAGAATATATTTGGCTATATTTGACCTGTATTACATATTTTTTTCGTAGAAAAGTATTGAGATCCAAGCGACTTATGCGCTGCGTTCGGCGGCGCCGTGAAAAAAGTTCCTCCACTGCTGATATCGCAGGTAGCATAGATGTCCAATTGACGCCGATAAGTTATCTTTAAGACGTTACCGTAAGATGACTATTCGACATATTTCAAACGACATCCCGGTTAATCTTTTAAAGTTATATTTTTTATATCTTTTGGTGATGAAAACGGATGTCTTAAAGGCATCACAAGCTGTTATCCAATTGATGACTATTTTCAGGAATCAAAAAGTTATCTGTCTGCTGTTATCTATTGTATCTAATTAAACGTTGTCCGAAGGATATCCTAAAGAATAATCACATAAGATGTCTCTTTCATGATATCTTTCGGGCATCGGTAATTTGCTGTCATTTTGACATATTTGGAATTGGCGGGAGATAGCGAAAAGGCATCCAAATGTTGTTCGAAAGACGACACTTAAGGGGAGATATACACCTAGATGGTCGAGGTCGAGGATTTAGAAGCTATGAACATTTCGTCGACCGTAGAAGACCTACACTATGGGCCTGGTATCGATGATTCCATGTAAGTTGACAAATTTCATGATTTATTCATTCCCAAATTTTCAAACGCGTTTTTCTCAAAACCACGTTTTTCAAATCGGTACCCAAAATTTCTCGAAAACCAATGAACCGATTGCCTTGAGGTTTTTTGTGGTTATTCTATACACCATTATCTAGCACTTGTCATAGGATTTTTTTTCCGTTACTTAGTTTTTGTTTTATCGGCAAAATAATAACTAATTTTCGGCTTAAAAATCACTATTTATGTTCAAACGTCCGCCATTTTGTCATAAATCGATATGTTCAAAATCGGCCACGACAAGTACTAGATTATAGTATCTAATTTAATAATCTTTTCGGTTTTTTTTTCAGATGATTTTTTAAGTAACGCCAGTGGGTACCGTATACGCAGATTTTTTTACGACGCTCCAAGGATTATACAATATCCTTGTATATTTTTGATATTTTTTTAAACAAAGAAAATTAAACATATTTTTGAATGTATATACTTTTAGATAATTAAAACCCCAATCCGAAATTTCAAATAGTTTTCCTTGAAAAAATTCACGAAAATGACCCTTTTTCCGGCTCCTAGGTGTATATCTCCCCTTAACGCTAACGTACCGGCGGCGGATAAAAGTTAACCTCTGGTTGTCAATTTGTCAACCATTAAAATTTGCCGTATAGTTGACGTATTGGATACAAACAAGTTATCCGCGAAGCGGTCATTAGTGATACTATTTGTAATCCAAACTGGCGTCTTTTGGACAACCAAAAAGTTATCCATATCCGTTTTGGGACATCTGTCGGATACCATACAGATAACATCTTCCTACCTGGGATGATTCCGGCCGATTGAGTAGCTGAAACCGAAAGAGGAAAAAATGTTAAACTGGAAGGTATTTCCTGTACAATGACGTAGGATTTTCAAAAAATATCAAAATCTAACAAAATGGCGTACTTATGAAAAAAGTCTGTTTTCTAGCCTATAAAATGGTCGTTTTTTTCAATGCCAAATCGTCAATTTGTATCCAATCAAAAATATCCTACGTCATTGTAGAGTAAATATATTCAAGAGTACTCAGTTCAAATTTCAAGTCAATCGGATAATTGCTCTTTGTTACGTCAGCAAATTTGAAAAATCTCATTTCGAGAAAAACGCGTTTAAAGATTTAACTATCGATTTTTACAAGATAAAATGATAGGCATACGGCCTTGACATTTTTACAGGATATTCTTGAAAGTATAAACTGTCGAAAGCGGCAAAAAATCGATGTTTCGAAAGTGTCACACTGGTATAGCCCCTTCAGATATAAAAAAACCAATTTATTAATTTATCGCGTATAACGATATCCACGGTATAATTAACGTACAGCTTATTACAATTTATTCCGCCGCTTAATACTGTGAGTGTCTAAGTTTACTATTCGACGTATCACACTCGGAAGGAGATTTAGTGCTTCGCAGAGACGAAAACCGAGAACAAAAAAACAATTAGGAATGACTATAGCGTGTCATGTGGTGCGTTCGATTCATTCCGCGAGCGATTCGTAAGCGCGTTTAACGGTGTGCGGCAGATTTATTTAACGCGATTCAATCAGCGAGAAATTCTTTCGCCACTTGAGAGGCGAATAAAAAGCAAGGGCTCGGTATGTGAATCGATCGCGTACCTTGGTTGAAATTGAAATGTCGACCGTTGTCGGGGAGTCTCGCTTCGTCGAGCGAGGGAAGCCTCGCTTTTCATTCCGGTGCCGGTATAATGAGCGACTGTTGCGACTCGGCCGGTGAAATTCCAAATCTTCAGGCCATCGTCGAGCCAGCACCGACCTCATCGCCGAGTCAAGCGACAGTGTTGCCACACTCTAAGAAATTTCTTAAATCTACAGAAATTCGATAGTTTTTAAGAATTAAGAATTAGGCCTTTTTCAAAGAAATTCCAGAATCCCTAAGAATTCTAAAGAAAAAATCCAGAATCGTCGTAACGACCTTGCACCTGGTGAAAAATTAGGCCAGAGACTGCGGGAAGTAACCAACCGGACACCGTTCAACTGACCACGCGTCTGGCAACGAAATGGACCACGAGATGGAAACAAAGGTCGTGGGCCTTGTTTACACCCCCGAAATTCTTACCAACCGATTCGTATATCTTTACCTTTACGATTTGTGAAAGATTATCAACCGAGGTTGCAACTTGCAAGCTGCAGCGAAATAGTGGGCTTTACAATCCCATTTTTGTCGGTTCTGTGTTATAAACTCTTAAATCTCGAGATGCTGCCTGCTCTGCATTATCGATCGAACTAGGAATATTTTTTTGCGTCTTTCCCTGTGACGTTCTGTCACGTTAACATGCCCGGGTTGGTGGGGATCCAACTTTGGAGAGGCGAGAGCCTATCTTTCGCGTGGAAAAGGAGATTCCGGATATGCGCGGATAAATTTAAATTGTTTCTTTGGGAACACGACTTACTTATTTAAAAGTGGAATTCAAATTAAATTTCCGAAATTAACATATATTTTACACACACACACACACACACACGCACGCGCAAGCACGCACGCACACACACACACACACACACACACACACACACACACACACACACACACACACACACACACACACACATTTACATATATGTATATATAATCGCAAGTCATTCTGATTTATTTTAATCTTACTGGCTATAAGGATCATTTTAGCCTAACTATCCTCTCTAGTATAAGGTTTTAAAGGCTATTTCGATTTGAATATTCCCGCGGGATTCGCCATGCGAGCGTTCTATCGCGCGAGTGAGGGAGTAGTTGCCTGCAACCGTCACATCCTGGAACAGCTATCGCTATCTGTTGTACGGCACGTATGCTACATACAAGCATCTCTCACCCGCGACATTCGTACGAAACGTCTTTCTAACCTGCAATTGTTAATTTTGACTACCGTAGTATTGTCGAAAGCGTGTATTATTCGAGTCGATTTCCATCAGTATGTGGTTTTGTGTTTCTAATTTGTGCTCACATAACTTCTTGATGCTTGGTATTTTTTATAATATTATTAGTGTCTCTCATGCGAAATTTTCATTTTTAGCATAAAACAGCATACTATAGATTACGAGGTTGCAACATTGTAAAGAAGTTCGAAATACGTTATTTGCATAGCTACGAAAAACGTTGGTATAGTGAACACGGTACGACACACAGGAAGTAAATATACGATGCACTTTTTATTAAGCTTTTTCCAATATTGTTGATAAATTTAATAGTACAACATGCACCATGTTATTATTATTTAGGTTAGCATGAACTCGGGAGACAGCAGTTGTTCATCCTCTAATGAACAGGAAAAAAACGATTGGCCAAAAAACGAAAAAAAAACCAGCACTATGTACAGAAATATAATGCCAACTGGGGGTTGGACCACGAATTCAAATTTTGGGTAGAGCGAAGTCCAAAAGGAAATAATTGGTTCCGATGCAAAATATGTAATGACGATTACACCACAGTTGGAGGAAAGTCAAACCTGACGAAGCATCAACGAAGCGAAAAACACACGACACAAGCCAAAGCTGTTGCTATGAACAGACCAATTTCGGATTGTTTAAAAAAAACAAACAAGCTGTCACAACAGGTGAAGGAGGCGCAAATCCGAATGGCCGCCTTCATTGCTGAGCATAACCTGGCGTTCAACATTATGGATCATTTGGTTCCTTTAATACAAACGATTGGTACAGATCCAGAGGTTATTAAGAACCTGAGTTGCGGACGGACCAAATGCACCCAAATCGTCAAAAACGTCACGGGCGTGAGTGGCTTTGAAATTTTGTTGCAACATCTCCGACGGGAGAAATTTTCGATAATTGTCGATGAATCCACCGATATGAGCTCCGTGAAGCATCTCGTAATAATTGCCAGATATTTCGATGGCAAATCGGTAACGGACCAATTTCTCGGCCTCATACCCGTCGCGGATGCTAAAGCTCGGAGTCTCCACAGCTGCCTTGTCAATTTCTTCGCGGAAAATCAAATTCCGTACAAGACAAACCTTATAGGGTTTGCTTCGGATGGTGCGAGCAACATGTTCGGAGTAAATCACTCCTTTGTCGTTTTACTTTCTGAAGACGTACCAAATTTATTTTCGATGAAGTGCATCTGCCACTCATTCGCCTTATGTGCAAGCTACGCATGCGCAACGTTGCCAAGGATAATTGAAGATATTTGCAGAGACGTCTACAATTATCTAAACAACAGCTATAAAAGACTAAGTGAGTTCAAAGAGTTCCAAACGTTGTTGAATTTGAAACCTCACAAGATGCTGCAACCCAGTCAAACGAGATGGTTATCCCTTCTGCCTGTGGTCAAAAGACTTCTCGAGCAATATGATGCTCTCGTTAAGTACTTCGAGAAAGCGGCAATAACTGAAAAAACACTTGCAGCTGAAACGATCGCAGCCCGGTTGCGAGAACAGTACGCGAAAATGTACCTTCAGTTCCTCGAGTACGTATTGCCGTTCTTTCACAATTTGAACATTGAAATGCAGGCTGAAGATACAAAATTGCACGTACTTTACGAGAGAGTGGCGGCAGTATTTCGATCGTTGCTAGAATGCTTCATGAAACCGGATTATGTCAAGAAAACGAAACTCGAAGACGTGAACGTAAATAACCCGAGCTTCTATCTTCCTCTCGAAGACGTATACTTGGGCGCAACGTTGACCGCAGGGTTGTTTCAGAAGAAACATGATGTGAAACCCGATGTAATCTTCCATTTGCGACAAAGATGTTTGGCATTCTACATCGAAGGATGTAACCAAATACGAAAAAGATTCAATTTCCGCGATCCTCAGGTCAAAATCATCAAAATGATGTCGATTTTAGACTCTGAAAATTTCACGAGAATCGGAACGACGCCTGCCACGTCGATCGCTGCTCTTGCGTGTAGCTTTCCGCATTTGGTCAAAGAAAATGAGCTAAACGATTTGGATAACGAATGGAGAGAGCTCCGTAACACAAACCTACCAACGGACACTGAAGCAAGCTCCACGTGCAAGTTTTGGGTCATGGTTCGAAACCTAAAGTGTGGTGATGGCACCCCAAAATTTCCTCGACTCTCAAAGTTTGTTTTGAATTTGCTTTCATTGCCACACTCAAGTGCAAACGCAGACCGAATATTTTCTCAGGTGAATCTGAACAAAACAAAATCCAGGAATCGTTTGGATACACAGACCTTGCAGGGTTTGCTTCACACGAAATCGTTGATTAACGATAACGATTGTTTCAATTTTCCAATAAGTCAAGGAATTATTGAGCGACATAATGATTCGATGTATAGCCGGGCGAAAGAATTGTGCAGTACTGAAGCGGTTAAAAAATAAGTCGTCGATTTGAATAAGAGTATATGAATATCATTATTCGAGAAACACACACCACTTGCTACGAGAAAAGGCAATATATACGAATACGCAAACCGTTCGCTACAAGAAAAGGCAATGTACTCGAGTATGATTGATCTAGTGTACTGCGATTAATCGACGTAATAGATTAATAGTAGTTGATAAGTAAAACGTGATACTATCATAATGCAAATTTAATTTTGCTGCTTAACGGTATGTAACGTAGGTACGGGTTGTGATATGATTTGTTTTACGACTACACAGTACTCATAGTCTTTTTTTAAATACTTGGTGGATATTATGAAAAAATTTAAGCTATTAAAAATAATCATTCGATTTTAGTGGACCGGATGTTGTCATTCATGAATGACAATACTTACTTTATTACCATAAAGTACTAGTCTGTGATCTTTGTAAATTAAAAAAAAACTCCGTTGAATATTATGAAAATGTATGAAACATAACTATTGTATTCATGAAAATAGAGTGTTTTGTTCAACTTACGTTCAATTAAGTTGACTTTCGGGTATGGGTTTGAGGTTTATTTGTCAGCAACTTGAGAATAATTGGATCGGTTGAATGCAACATTATCCTTAGGAAAAAAATCTGTTCCATGAGAAATATTTTACAGGCACTCATTTTAATAAGAAATAATTATTTGTTTATATTGAGAATTCTCACAGATCACAGAAATGAAAAATAAATATGAAATGGACAAAATACACAATGAATTTTTTATTTCAGGTCATGACTCAGAAAGCACGAAATTTACCATTCTCGAATTGGCGCCCACAAAAATAACTTTTTCTTTAATAGGATGTGACGCACTGCTGAAAAGAGCACCGATGGGACAACAATTGAATTTCCCTTTTTTTCGAAATAACAAGCGTGTTACAGTAAATAGGGAAATGGAGTTTGGTACCATTAGAGCTTAAGACGGAATGACACCTCATCGCGGTCGGTATGGTAGAACAATTATAGATACCCAAAAATCTCTGAAATGGCTCTTCAGATCCCGTCGAAACTTTGCCAAACGACGTTAAATAGATAGACGAACAGCTGTCTGACCCTCAAATTCAGAAAATTTGAGGGGCAGACAGCTGTTCGTCTATCTATTTAACGTCGTTTGGCAAAGTTTCGACGGGATCTGAAGAGCCATTTCAGAGATTTTTGGGTATCTATAATTGTTCTACCATACTGACCGCGATGAGGTGTCATTCCGTCTTAATGCGTGGCAAGTGTGCAATAAGCTCTAATGGCAACTCTCAATAGGTAACAAAACGGCAAATCCAAAAATGTTAAGGGTGCTGTGGACTTTCGCAAAAGCATACAATGTTATCAGGCTCGTCTTTCAATTATTTTTCCTTACATTTCCCAAAAACTCAAAACACCTATGAAAAAGTTTAGATTTGCTCTTTTGGTACCGACTAACTTTTGTTATCGACAGATCGACGAGCCCCTGAGATGAACGGCGGGAGGGTGTTTTTGCCCATACTCGTAACGTCATTTGACCGGCATTGAAATTGACCGTCACTTTGCATACCTAAACTTGGCTAAGAAATCTAAAGAATTTTCGAGGCGCCATCTACAGAATTACATCCATTGCAACCTGGCATCACTGTCAAGCGACCACCCCGTCGCGTTCGAGACGAGACTAGAGAGCAGACACCACGTATACCGAGATTTCATCGGAGACGAATAAACACAAGGAGAACGGGAACGAATTGTACATTGATCAGGCCTTTCGTGCCGCGCGCGTGCACACCCGAGAGTCCGTCGAATTTAACTCGCCTCGTCGACGATCGAGGCATTTTAACCTCGCCCAAACGACGGAGGAACGTTATTATTTAGTAGCTTCTTATCGAATTAGAGAAAGAAAAAAGATATCGTGAATTCATGCATTGCAAACACACGAAGAATACGAGGAAAACAAATTTAGCGTCTCGCCATTGGGAAGCGAAGATCGACGAATAAAAAAGAACAAACGGCTTCGAGGATTCCTCGCCGAGCCGATTCGGTCTCTTGACACGGCTCTCTCTTTCTCTCTTTGTCTCTTCGTAAGTCGGCAGACGACTACGTACGTCATCACCGCGCTTCTTCACGACGAAATTTAATCTGAATAAAAGCAACAACAACAACAAAAAACGTTGAAATATTTTGTCAGCAATTGTGTACAACCGGATGTTCATTTCTGTCACCGGGCGAACCCACAATATTCTCGTTCCTCTGATCTTTCTCCCTGTCTCTCTCGCTCTTTCGCAATCCCTCATTTTCTCGTATCCAGTTTAAGGGGCTATACCAGTGTGAACGCTGAAAATCGGGAATTTTTTGGAAAAAAAGTACTCGATTAAATGTTTCGGAAAATTAAGAATATATTTGGCTATATTTGACCTGTATTACATATTTTTTTCGTAGAAAAGTATTGAGATCCAAGCGACTTATGCGCTGCGTTCGGCGGCGCCGTGAAAAAAGTTCCTCCACTGCTGATATCGCAGGTAGCATAGATGTCCAATTGACGCCGATAAGTTATCTTTAAGACGTTACCGTAAGATGACTATTCGACATATTTCAAACGACATCCCGGTTAATCTTTCAAAGTTATATTTTTTATATCTTTTGGTGATGAAAACGGATGTCTTAAAGGCATCACAAGCTGTTATCCAATTGATGACTATTTTCAGGAATCAAAAAGTTATCTGTCTGCTGTTATCTATTGTATCTAATTAAACGTTGTCCGAAGGATATCCTAAAGAATAATCACATAAGATGTCTCTTTCATGGTATCTTTCGGGCATCGGTAATTTGCTGTCATTTTGACATATTTGGAATTGGCGGGAGATAGCGAAAAGGCATCCAAATGTTGTTCGAAAGACGACACTTAAGGGGAGATATACACCTAGATGGTCGAGGTCGAGGATTTAGAAGCTATGAACATTTCGTCGACCGTAGAAGACCTACACTATGGGCCTGGTATCGATGATTCCATGTAAGTTGACAAATTTCATGATTTATTCATTCCCAAATTTTCAAACGCGTTTTTCTCAAAACCACGTTTTTCAAATCGGTACCCAAAATTTCTCGAAAACCAATGAACCGATTGCCTTGAGGTTTTTTGTGGTTATTCTATACACCATTATCTAGCACTTGTCATAGGATTTTTTTTCCATTACTTAGTTTTTGTTTTATCGGCAAAATAATAACTAATTTTCGGCCCAAAAATCACTATTTATGTTCAAACGTCCGGCATTTTGTCATAAATCGATATTTTCAAAATCGGCCACGACAAGTACTAGATTATAGTATCTAATTTAATAATCTTTTCGTTTTTTTTTTCAGATGATTTTTTAAGTAACGCCAGTGGGTACCGTATACGCAGATTTTTTTACGACGCTCCAAGGATCATACAATATCCTTGTATATTTTTGATATTTTTAAACAAAGAAAATTAAACATATTTTTGAATGTATATACTTTTAGATAATTAAAACCCCAATCCGAAATTTCAAATAGTTTTCCTTGAAAAAATTCACGAAAATGACCCTTTTTCCGGCTCCTAGGTGTATATCTCCCCTTAACGCTAACGTACCGGCGGCGGATAAAAGTTAACCTCTGGTTGTCAATTTGTCAACCATTAAAATTTTCCGTATAGTTGACCTATTGGATACAAACAAGTTATCCGCGAAGCGGTCATTAGTGATACTATTTGTAATCCAAACTGGCGTCTTTTGGACAACCAAAAAGTTATCCATATCCGTTTTGGGACATCTGTCGGATACCATACAGATAACATCTTCCTACCTGGGATGATTCCGGCCGATTGAGTAGCTGAAACCGAAAGAGGAAAAAATGTTAAACTGGAAGGTATTTCCTGTACAATGACGTAGGATTTTCAAAAAATATCAAAATCTAACAAAATGGCGTAGTTATGAAAAAAGTCTGTTTACTAGCCTATAAATGGTCGTTTTTTTCAATGCCAAACCGTCAATTTGTATCCAATCAAAAATATCCTACGTCATTGTAGAGTAAATATATTCAAGAGTACTCAGTTCAAATTTCAAGTCAATCGGATAATTGCTCTTTGAGTTACAATGTCAGCAAATTTGAAAAATCTCATTTCGAGAAAAACGCGTTTAAAGATTTAACTATCGATTTTTACAAGATAAAATGATAGACATACGGCCTTGACATTTTTACAGGATATTCTTGAAAGTATAAACTGTCGAAAACGGCAAAAAATCGATGTTTCGAAAGTGTCACACTGGTATAGCCCCTTAAGATATAAAAAAACCAATTTATTAATTTATCGCGTATAACGATATCCACGGTATAATTAACGTACAGCTTATTACAATTTATTCCGCCGCTTAATACTGTGAGTGTCTAAGTTTACTATTCGACGTATCACACTCGGAAGGAGATTTAGTGCTTCGCAGAGACGAAAACCGAGAACAAAAAAACAATTAGGAATGACTATAGCGTGTCATGTGGTGCGTTCGATTCATTCCGCGAGCGATTCGTAAGCGCGTTTAACGGTGTGCGGCAGATTTATTTAACGCGATTCAATCAGCGAGAAATTCTTTCGCCACTTGAGGCGAATAAAAAGCAAGGGCTCGGTATGTGAATCGATCGCGTACTTTGGTTGAAATTGAAATATCGACCATACGGAGACTGGAATCTCTCGTTACTTTGAAAATCGGTATTGTTTTCGATTTACAATCAGCTTTGAATTATTTTACACATTGAAACTTCTATTTTATCAATTCCATATCGACGCTGCTTATGAAAAGTACCATGTTTCAGAATTCTTACGAAAACAAGTATGTTTGATATCACCGCGAAAACTAGCAAGTTTCGGTTTTCGCCACGTGCTAGTTTTCGCATTAAGTATCGACTTAATGCGAAAACTAGCACGATTCGGCTTTTACCACGAAAAGAAGCAGATTTCGATATCCACCGTGAAAATTAACATGTTTCAGTAACACTGGAATTGTTTCCGATTTTTCTTCCATGCTTTTTTACGCCTTGCCGCTATTTTTTACTCCAATTCCTTTCACCGCAATCGGAAATTTACGATTTTTTAGACCTCTTAAAAAATTTTAATTGGACTTCAATTAAAATTGCAAGTATTCGGGAAATATCCATTCAACCTTACTTCGATGCAATCCATGTTAAATATGATTTTGACCAAGGACGAGGGATTAAAGACTTTAAAAAAAAAACAAAAACATGGAGGAGTCCGAATGTTCCAATTAAAACAGACGTCAGATAAAAAATTGCCTCTTGCACCAAGGAAAAAAGATTTACAGGCCATGCTTGACAGAGGTTTAATTCCAATCGAACATCAGCAAGATTTTTCAAACATATTCGACGATAACCACCTGTAAGATTACAGTAAACGTGTTGAATGATATTTTCAATAACGTTATTATTTAATAGAAAATCACAATAAATATTTCATTGTATTTACAATTTCGATATTATTTTTTTATAAAAAATACTACTATGGATTTTAATTGATAATTATGATCAAAATGTTGGTAAAAGCAACGAGTATAAAATGAAAATGTTATTACGCAAAAAGTTGTCTTTCTTAAAAAATACTAATGGTTTATTTATCTAGATTTTTACCTGAGCACGAAGGACTTTAAATCCTCACCAGAACTCTTTTTGGTTAGATTGGACGAGCGATGAGATCCTTGAGATTTTAAACTAACTTATTTTACACTAGTTTTTACAGTGAAAATCAAACAAGCTAGTGTTCGCGGTGACAGCCGAAAAACATGCTGGTTATCGCGGTGAATATGGAAACATGCTAGTTTCCGTGGCGAAAGCATAATCATGCTGGTTTTCGTAAGGACTTTGAATCGTGCTACTTTTCGTAAGCAGCGTCGATATGTGTTCCGGTTTACTCTTTAATCCTTAATTGCAATAGACACTTGTCTTTTGTACTCAATGGAAAAGAAATCTTCAAAAAGCGAATGGCAAATATGGATCGTTGCGTTAAAATTTTATGATTTTATGTTCAACGCAGCGTACGATTGAAAAATTCAGATTACGAAATGCAGAGTACCAGTAGAATATTACTATTGCCGTGAGTTGCTATGTACATAAAAGATATATTCGTCGTAAAAAGTCGTGTTGGATATATCTTTTTGCGCGGGTGGTGGGTCAATTTAGTAAAATAATTGCTATAGTAAATCACTGTCAAAGTATCGAAAGATTCCGGCTTGTTGGTTCGCAATGATCGACGATACGAGCGAACGATAGTTACGGGGAAAAAGAAAGAACGTATTCGTCGAAGAATGCAGTGCCGCGTCGACCTCCGGGATCAATTAATTTCAATAAGTCTGAAGCTCCTGGCTCATTGTCATGAGAATCGCGTCGCTTGGTGTCGCGTAACTAGCGAGATCTGAAAAAGCGACGAGGGGAAAGGTGAGTAACGTAACAATAATTGGATCGAGTATTCGGTATGTTTTTATAATTTGTTGTTTTTTTTTTCTCGTTTTTCTTTTCGATAGCATGCTCAAAGGGTAGTCGTGCTCTTACGATTGTGTCCCTGATGCAACGGATATGCTTTCGCCTTTCGCAGCAACAACTGCAAAACCCAGTAGATGCTCAACCACACGAGTGCACCCACTGAGAAAATGCGAAACATCACGACCCCGCCGTACATGTCCATAAGCTTGCCGCACAATAAACTACCGCAACTGACTCCTGGAAAATAACAAGAATGAGAGATCCCGTTAAGGGGAGGGTAGGGGTTTGCACTTTCGAAAAATCGATTTTTTTGTCTTTTCTTATAGTTGAACATTTCAAGAATATAATCCCAAATTTCAAGTCAATCAGAGCAAAACTCGAAGTTATTGACTATTTAGTCCCCCTCTAACACGTACCGACTTCTCTAAACTTCAAACGCGTTTTTCTCGAAACCACTTTTTCAAAGTCCGTGTTCACTGCCATTTGAAAACTACATGACCGATTTATTTCAAACTTGGTACACACTTTCTACATATAAAATACCTCCCCCAAACGGTTAGTTTAAGATTTTTATTTTACATTGAGGGGGTTTTTCACCCCCAAAATGGCGGAATTTTTCGTGAAAAATAGCACTTTTCACTTTACTCGACCACCAAAAATTTAGAAATGAAAAAAAAATTATCAAAGCCCGTTGGGGGGAGGATTTGATGATAGTTTGACTAAATTTTAATGGTACTTGATTTCAGATAATTTCTAGCTGAGATACAGTGAACACCGCAAATCGTGTTTTTCCAAAGGCGTTCTTGGAAAAGCTTTGTCACCGGCTTGTTTGTAGATATTTTCGCGTACAAATTTCACGGAATGTTCTTGAAATGACACTTAACAATGTACAAAAGGTTTTAATGAATTTACTCTATCCATATAGATGAAAAAAATTCGCAAAAAAGTGTTTTTTTTTCACGCTGAAACCCCTACCCTTCCGTTAAGGGTCCTCTTCCGTCTTCTTTATACTTAAGGGATAACACCACTCTAGGATTTTGGAAAAGTCGTTTATTGGCTTGAAAAATAGTTTGGGGTCATAAAAACAATATGCAATTGGTCCTGTAGCGAATTTTTTTTTCTTCAAAGGTTCAAATATCGATTTTGCCACAGCGCCTCGGACTTCTTTCAGGCGCCTCGTATAACTTTAAACGCGTTTTTCTCGAAACCACTTTTTTCAAACTGGGAGGACGGATTACTCGAACACCTTTGCATGGATCGATTTGAAATTTTGATAGTAGCTTCACAATTAAATTCTCTATGGGAGTACGTAGCCGTTTTCTTTAAATAAATGTAAACTTTTTTCTTTATGAACAATTTACTGCTTATTTTTTGGGCAGAAAATCGAAATTTAGAAAATCGATTTATTTCTCTCAAAGTGCGCCATTTTCCAAAATTTGATAATCAAAAATCCCTCCGTAGTCCCATAGAGATTATATTTTTTTTTTTGGTTTTTATTCCAGGTCTTATACTTTGCGAGAAAACCGTCCTCCCGTGAAGCTATTTGTAAAAAACACGTTTTTCAAGATGGGCTCTGTCGCCGCCATTTTGTATGAAAATTATAATACATTTTTTTTTAAATACTTTAATGTGTGTTAAATAAAATCTTTCAAAAGGAATCCTGTTTCTTTTTTCATACTCCCAAAATAAATTGTCAAAGTTAGGCCTTGTTTTCTGCCCCTAGAGTGGTGTTACCCCTTAAGGCGGGATATACATTTAGACGGGAGAAAATGAAGCAATTTTGAGAGATTTGAAAAACTAAGAAACAATTATTCTACATTTATCAAATTATAGGTATACTTTAACGGCTTGTACGCAGTTAGAAATTTCAAAAAATCGATTTTTTTAGTTGCATTTTCGGAATGTACAAATATGTGAGTATATTCCCTGAAAATTTCAAATCGATCCAGCGAATATTCTCGGAAATACACACATATTTGTAAGGACGCTCGGAGCGCGCCTCTGAGCACTCGAGAAACTGCAAACGCATTTTTTTCAAAACGGTGTTTTCAAAGTCGGTGAGCACGATTTCTCAAAAACGGCTCAACCGATCGGTCTGCAATTTTAACTCAACCTTGTCAGATATATTCTTCAGGTATTGATCGAAGGAATAAGATTTCCGATATTATTTCTATTTTTTTCAACGATTTAACGAAAAAAATTTGGTCGAAAATCGAAATTGTTTCTTTCGACTGAATTTTGAACTTGAAAATTTCGACTATTCCTTCGCTCAATACCTGGATTCTTCTATCCCCTAAAAGAATCTTTTTGGTTTCTTCATGTTATATAATCCAAACCGGAGATACTTTGCTCACCGCCGGACACTTTTTTTCGGGGACCTCCAGTCTCCTGGAGGTCCCCGAGCAATCTTAATGAATATTTTTGAAAATAGAAAATGCCAATCTAAAGCTAAAAGATGCCACTACACTGCCTAATACTTTTCGTTTTGCCCAAATGAAATCCCTTTCCAGAAAAAAATCGTGAAAAAACGACTTTTTTGCCCTTGCACTGCGTATAACGCCTTAAGGCGGGATATACATTTAGAACCATTTAAAAAATCGATTTCTTTTTTTTCTTTAAGGCGATCCTCTAGTTTCTCGAGTCGAAAAAATCGATTTTTTTTTCATAAATCACATCTACAACATGTGTAGAAAATGTGTGCCAAAGGATTTTTCGATATTCGAAGTGGTTCACAAGTTACGGCTCTGGAACGGAGCAGATATACGGAGCAGGTATACTTTCAGACGCGTTTTTCTCGAAACACCATTTTTCGAAACGGTGACCACGATATTTCAGAAACTACTGCACCGATCTTGTTCAAATTTGTACAGCATCTTTAATATGTTATAAGCCAGCGATTGAACTAGGATTATCATGATTGCTTCGATAGTTTTTTTTTGTACGAGCGAAAAACTTAAGAAAAAATGAGTAAAAAATAGAATGTAATTTTCAAAAGTGTATAAAAAAGTCAATTTTTGTAATTTAGAATTCACTCTAGTTCAATAGCTAGTCTTAAATATGAAGATTAAAATGCCGTTTGGTTTTTTTATTTCAGATAAGCAGAACAGCCGCAATCTTGGTCACCGTCAAGCACCTCTTTTACTTGATGTCTTCCTGTCGGCCACTATAACGTTTATTCTATTATATATTTTGACTTCAAAAAATTTGTAAAGCTTATTTAAATGTTAATAAAGATTGTGCAAAAACAATGAGATTGTTTATTTCGATGCTTTGCCCGTAAAAAATTATTGAAAAAGCCGTAAAAAAAACAGCCGAGAAACTAGAGGACCGCGTTAAACTATAGAACTATATGTGTAGAACATTTTCCCAAAGTTTCAAAGCGAAATTTGAAAAACTTCAATCGTTAAAGCCCACCAACGCTGTGCCTCACCGCTCGGATTCGGAGCGGGCGTGAAGTTCAAACGCGTTTTCCTCAAAACTGCATTATTGAAATTGGCGTGCAGGATTACTCAAAAACTATTAAGCCGATAGAGTTGAAACTTGGTAGAAATATTGATAACATTGGTATCTTCTACTTGACGAAAAATGTTTTTGAAAAATTGAAAAAAAAAACTACTTTCTTAATCCACATTTTACAGAAATGTTGATTTTTTGTTGTAAATGCGTGCCATTCTCTTAAATTTGCATTTTTTTCATTTCATTTGCTGTCAGATGGAAACACTACATGTTCTAACTGAAAAAAATCGATTTCTTTCGCAAATCAATGTCTACGAGAAGTTAGCTAGACTGCACGCCGATTCGCAACTGCCACAGCTCCGCCATTTTGATGATGAATGAATTTGAAAAAAATGTTTTGTGTATGTAAATATACTATTAAAATATACTTACAGTTTAATAAGTGTAGAAAAATTGTTTTTTGGTTTAAAGAATCCTTCAAAATTGCTTAATTTTTTTTCGTCTAAACGTATATGCCCCCTTAAGGTACCAAGAAAAAGACACGCGACGTATACTGACCGATACCCTCGAAAACAGCACCGACGAAGCCCTGCATCGTCGCTCTGGTGCCGGACGGAGCGACCTTGTCACCGTACGACACCATAGTGGCCCAGCAGAGTCCGAAAGTCGGCCCGTGAAGCAGCTCGACGATGAGAAGTATCCAAGCTTTCGTGACGAGGCTGTACGCCATGAATCTCACCGCGTATATCAACAAAACGAGGCTCATCACGTTTATATGGCCGAGCTTCTTCAGTATACGACCGGACAAAAAGTTGAAGGGCATTTCGCCGAGGAAACATTGAACGCCGGTCATGAGACCCTGAAGAGTTTTGAGCCACTCGGCCTCGGCGCCCGTCGCCAGATCCTCCGTATACCAGAACAAAAAGTTCCACACTACGCCTGTGCAAATACCTGCGCCGATGCACCAAAAACTGAATACGAGGACGCGACCTTCCCTTGCCACGGAGCTCAACTCCCACAGTACGGATAGCTCGTATTCCGAATATTCCAAAGTTTTCTGAAACAAATGAAATTCACGTGAGGCATATATCGACGCTGCTTACGAAAACTAGCAAGATTCAAAGTTCTTACGAAAACTAGCATTATGCTTTCGCCACGGAAACTCGCACGTTTCCATATTCACCGCAAAAACCAGCACGTTTCGGCTGTCACCGCGAAAACTAGCTTGTTTGATTTTCACTGTAAAAACTAGTGTAAAAGGAGTAAGTTCAAAACCTTAAAGATCTTATCGCTCGTACAATTTAACCAGAAAGAGTTTTGATGAGAATTTAAAGTCCTTCGTGCTCAGGTAAAAATCTGGATAAATAAACCATTAGTATTTTTAAAAAAGACAATTTTTTGCGTAATGACATTTTAATTTTATACTCGTTGCTTTTATTAACATTTTGATAATAATTATCAATCAAAATCGATAGTAGTAATTTTTATTAAAAAATAATATCGACATTGTAAATATGAAAAAATATTTGTGATTTTGTATTTAAAAAATTACGTTATTGAAAATATCATGCAACAAATTTACTGTAATCTTACAGATGGTTATCGTCGAATATGTTTGAAAAATCTTGCTGATGTTCGATTGGAATTAAACCTCTGTCAAGCATGGCCTGTAAATCTTTATTTTTCTTGGTGCAAGAGGCAATTTCTTATCTGACGTCTGTTTTAATTGGAACATTCGAACATCATCCGTTTTTGTTTTTTTTTTTTTAACTCTTTATCTCTCGTCCTTCTGGTCAAAATCGTGATGGATATTCCCCGAATACTCGCAATTTTAATTAAAGTCCAATTAAATTTTTTTGCCAAACGCGCAAATGATAATACCCGGGAAAGCAGAATGCTTCGAAGACAACAATAAAATGATATTTTGGAAGCTTCGACATCGGCAGAAGCCCTATTGTATGAGCCAGGTATTGATGATTCGATGTAAGTAATTTTTTAATTAGTATTTCTATACATAAATCAAGTGTAAAATTGGAAAACTCTTTTAGAAATTTTCAAAAATGTATTACTCAAAAACTATGAACTTTGGCAACATTTTATGAAGAATACTTTCATTTAAAATTGCCCAAAATGTTTTTAACAAAATAATTCATCCCGAAAAACTTTAATTTTTTGAAAAATTGTTTTAACAATTGGCCGTAAACAATTGAATGCTCGAATTTTCGGCAAAAATTGTGATATTTGTATTCAGCGGATCAAAATACATAAAAAAAGTTTAGCTTCATCCATCGAGCTCAAAAATTTTACGAACCTGTAATACCCTATCCACATCGAAAAACTTTAAACGCGTTTTCCTCGAAACTATGTTTTTCAAGTCCGTGACCACTATAATTCAAAAACCACTCGATGGATTTTGATGAAATTTGGTGTGCTTATTGATAGCATTAAAGACTAGTCCTTAATCGAAGGATTTTCATTTTCTTTGAAAATTTATATTTTTTTTAACAATAAATGAGCGATTTTTTGGTCGAAAATCGAAAGTTATCTGTCGGAAGCCGCTATTGTATTAATTTAAAAAAAAAGCTTCGATGAAGGACTAGATTTATTATTAAACTAATGATTTTTTTTTTGGTTTTTGATATCAGATGATCCAGTAAGATTTTATGATGATCACCGCAAAGCACTGCATGCCGAAGGGGGTCCGACAAAGATGGCGATATTTTTATAAATAATCAATATTTTTCTTTGAAAATTTGTGCAAGTCAAGTTGAAATATAACATAAAAAGTCTGCGTAACCACTTTTGTAAAACAAATTGTTGAAAGTGCTCGTTGTTTCACGCCTCTGACTGCATCTTACCCCTTAAATACCGAAAGTTGCCAGTTTTCGTGGCGAAAACCGAAACTTGCTAGTTTTCGTGTCGGAAGCCGAAACACGCTAGTTTTCGCGATGACATAAAACGTGCTTGTTTTCGTAAGAATGCTGAAACATGTTACTTTCCGTAGGCAGCGTGGCCATAAAACGTATATTCTCGGATATGAAAATGTGCAATACACGCGAGCGGGCAAAAAAGTTATCGCGAAACTCGAACCTTCTTGAGTGTCGCTGACACGACGATATCGAATATCATAGCGACCAGCATAATGTAAAAGATGGCAGTGTAATCCTTCTCGGCGGATCCACGGCTGAAAACGTCGACGAGGTAACCGGCGCTTATGCCGAACACACCGAAACCGATACTGCCCCACATTCTTTGCTTGCCGTACTCCTTGCGGCGCTCGTCCCCTGCAAATCTCCCTCACAATAGAATCTCATTCCCCCGTGAACGTGGCTCGTTCGTGTATTGCGTTATTTTTCTTTATGCGTACCGAGAAGATCGAAACAAATGGCGTCGGCTATGCTAACGACGACCGCCATACCGATCCAGCTAATCGTCGCGGCCCACAGAAACAAGTGAAACTGATAGGTCGAGGTCATCGACGAGCCCGTCGCACCCTCGACCTCCTGCAGCATCTTTTTAAACGCCGTCACCTCGAGACACTCCGCTACGCACGACGTGCGCAATCGGCTGTTGCACACCGGTCTGTGCAAAATTCCATCGGCGAACGTTGCGTTGCGTATCCGCACGTCGATGCATTTTCCCACCGGTAGATCCTGATCCATACTGAATTCGGCCTCAAAGTCGAACCGCGCGTTAGACGAGACATTCGTGTTGACCAGGCCGCAGTACTGTATCGCTTGCCAGCCGGTACACAGCTCCTTGTACGCGTTGGACGAAGCGTTGCAACTCAACTGTTTTTCGGTACAAGAGAAATCATCGTTACAATGAAAAAAAAAAACGAATAATCGAAAAGACCGTAAGAGACTGTAGGAAAGAGATAAATGTCAATAGTTGGAGAGTTAAGACGCTGCAAAGTTTCGAAGATAAACGACTCACGTGGCACTGGGAATTGGTGGCGTTCTGCGGTACCGCGGCCTGAAGGACGCCCTTGGAGAAGCCTTTTTCCGAGCACACCTCCATGAAGGCCGCCGCATTGTTGCACGTCATGACAACGGGGGCGGTAACGTGCAGCTTGGGAATGAAATAAATGAGAAAGAATCCTATCGCCAGAACGGCTTGGAATATGAGAAAGAACATTTTGTGCAGCCTGTACTTGTCGGCTAGAATGCCGAACAGGGGCTTAGCTACGAGACCGGAGATCGGCAATATGGTATAAATAGTGCCGACCAGGAAGCCGGAGAATCCTAGTTGCTTCGCTATGGTGGGTAAAAAAGGTACGATGGGTCCGGTGGCTGAAAGCAAACAGATATTTTCGTTTCGACGGAATTAACGGCGCATGTGATGTTCGTTCGATCGACTCACCCGCATTGTAGAGAAAGTAGTGAGCCTTTATCGACAGTAGTTCCCTGTCTACGCGATCCAGCATGATTCCTTCCGATGCTCTCAATTGGCGTTCGCGGAAGTATAGCGCCGTCTCTCCTCTATTTGTCTAGTTGATTGTTTTAGGCTTTGCAGCGAGATAAGAGGCATCCGGAAATTTTGAACTTTGATCTGTAAAAAGCGCGTAGAGATAAGACCGAGGCTACTTTTCGAAAAATTCATCTACTAATAGAAAATTCCTACCGGCGATTGTTGGCGATAAAGTTATCATAATTTGCAGGGAAACCAAAAAGCGGTAACCGCCCCCCGAGTGACTCAAGGGACGAGCGGTAAGGCGAGGATTTGATGTTAAAAAAAAAAACAAGCGACATTTATCACGCGACAAAGAGTGAATAGAGCAAAAAAAGAAATATAAATTTACGTACTCAATTTGCCTATGTGAGAATTTTTCCGGATTCTTCGCTGCAAAAATACGAGCGGGACCGTCCCGTTTTCTCAAAGTTTTTGAGCGTGGAAAATCATTTTGTGTTTGCTCTTTGGACGAGAGTTCCACCGTCGAGACACTACAGCTGCACTCGCTGGTCGCGAAGTGACGAGATATCCCAATCGCATGCATGGAAACACCGTTCGCGCAAACTTACAGGAACTTTCAAAACACTCGTTTGTTTCTCGCGTTCGCGACTTCGCGTGTGGAGTGAACGCGTCGAACGATTTGTTGATCATCTTGTATCTTTTGCGCGTAGCCACGTGCAGCGGAAAAAATCGAGGGGAGCTTCATTACCGACGGTTGGTAAGGTGGGCCGTGATGCGTGTATTTTTAGTGCTTTCGAACGATTGAAGAATTTTCGATATAACCTATTTGAAATTTCGGATTGGGGTTTTAATTATCTAAAAGTATATACATTCAAAAATATGTTTAATTTTCTTTATTTGAAAATATCAGAAATATACAAGGATATTGTATGATCCTTGGAGCGTCGTAAAAAAATCTGCGTATACGGTACCCACTGGCGTTTCTTCAAAAATCATCTGAAAAAAAAAAAACAAAAGGATTATTAAATTAGATACTATAATCTAATACTTGTCATAGCCGATTTTGAAAATGTCGATTTAGGACAAAATGGCGGACGTTCGAACATAAATAGTGATTTTTGGGCCAAAAATTAGTTATTATTTTGCCTATAAAACAAAAAATAAGTAACGGAAAAAAATCCTATGACAAGTACTAGATAATGGTGTATAGAATAACCACAAAAAACCTCAAGGCAACCGGTTCATTGGTTTTCGAGAAATTTTGGGTACCGATTTGAAAAACGTGGTTTTGAGAAAAACGCGTTTGAAAATTTGGGAATGAATAAATCATGAAATTTGTCAACTTACATGGAATCATCGATAACAGGCCCATAGTGTAGGTCTTCTACGGTCGACGGAATGTTCATAGCTTCTAAATCCTCGACCTCGACCATCTAGGTGTATATCTCTCCTTAATTGTGTATAAAGTATTGAAAAATGGTTATCTGGGGGGGCTAAGGAAATATGCGTCGTATTTATTTGCGCCGAAAACTCAAAATCTTCGATTTGTAAACGCGACAAAATGCTTTTTTGAGAAGTCTTTCCACGACTCTTGGACGAAAATTCGATTTAAATTCGAGTTTTTTCGCACCCGTTCGAAATAACTCGATTTTTTCGAACTTTTTCAAAATTATTGGCGGATTTTTTTTTTTACTGGCTGAAGTGAGGTGGAATGCCTCATATATAATTAATTTTTTTGTTCATTGTAGGAAGATGCTATTCAGCTCTATAAAATACATTATATTATTATGATATAATTTAGCAATTATCCAAAACCATCGAAAACTGAGCGGTACTACAGACACACACACACACACACACACACACACACACACACACACACGCACGCACGCACGCACGCACGCACGCACGCACGCACACACACACACACACACACACACACACACACACACACACACACACACACACACACACACGCACACGCACACGCACACGCACACACACACGCACGCACGCACGCACGCACGCACACACACACACACACACACACACACACACACACACACACACACACACACACACACACAAGTGCGAAATCCAGTATACTTACATGTACGTGCATGTAGTAAACAGTCAGGTAGAACACTTGTCGCAGCCTTCATTATTCGCCACAGCACACGTGGTGAGTCGAATGAGAAACGATAGAAAAATCCCTCTGACAGGATCTTCAGGCGATACAATCACAATCTAACTCGGCAGCCATCAAACTTTCTGATTTTCTAACTTATTTCCATAAATCCTACGTGTAACGTTTATTTTGTTTTTTTTTTACATTTACAATTGTTGCTCAACGTGTCAGCTATGCGTGTCTCTTTTCTCCTCGGCTGAGCAACGAGATGCGAGCTTTTCCGGTACGTTGTAAATTTCGTAGAACATTAGAAGAGAAGAGAAAAAAAAGAAAAAATACCGATTGATTGAATGTATTTATTACCACAAGTCAAAGGATCAACACCAAGAGACTCTCGTTCACAATCTTTCACCGAGGATTTCACACTTCGCACCGAATCGCGATTTTTATATACTCAACTTCCGGCGCAGACGTACGTTACAATAATTTCCGATCGATCCAACACGACCCGGGGCCATCACGAAGGGTATCGTTGAAAATACACGTCTCGATGCTTATCTTATTTCTCCTTCTTTTTTTTCTCCTCGAATCCTCTCTCCGTCTCTTTCTCGACGCGACATATATAGTACAAGATATATCGACACAGCGTCGACGAACGGCACAAAAATATCGTATCATCTTTTTGATTCTTCTTCGTCGCGTTTACAACACGCCTCCGCAGAATCTCGCAAGCTCATCTTCGAATTTACATAGAATTTTTCTCGCGGAAGAAACTTCTTTCGCGCATCCGAACAGAAAATTGCGCAAATTATTGAATTTTCTTCTACGTTGTTTTTGCTTTTGTTTGCTTTCGCGTAATTAGAAAAGTTGAAAATCTTATAACTCTGCCTATTTAACCACGTGGCACGAATCTATTGTACACGAAGGCTCTCCGCGCGTAACTCGAAGTCGATAACTCAACGTCGTGCTCGACGTTTTGTTCCGAGGATCGAGCGTTCGAATCTTGAGGGCTTATAGTCCAGTAAAAGAGACGAAAACCCAGCACTTTTAGCGTAATATTAGAATTTTTTCGCACAACGAAAAAAAAACAGAAAAAAGACATTTCCGCACGAAAAAAGTCATGTGATGCTGATACGAAATCGCTTATTTTTTTTTAAGCTTACGATATGACGTTTAAGGGGCTATACCAGTGTGATACTTTCAAAAAATCGATTTTTTGTTGCCTTTTTCGACAGTTTATACTTTCAAGAATATCCTGTGAAAATTTCAAGGCCGTATCTCTAATCATTTTATCTTGCAAAAATCGATAGTTAAATCTTTAAACGCGTTTTTCTCGAAATGAGAATTTTCAAATTTGCTGACATTGTAACTCAAAGAGCAATTATTCGATGACTTGAAATTTGAACTGAGACTCTTGAATATATTTACCCTATAATGACGTAGGATATTTTTGATTGGATAAAAATTGACGATTTGGCATTGAAAAAAACGACCATTTTATAGGCAAGAAAACAGACTTTTTTCATAACTACGCCATTTTGTTAGAATTTGATATTTTTCGAAAATCCTACGTCATTGTACAGGAAATACCTTCCAGTTTAACGACATTTTTTCCTTTTTCGGTTTCAGCTACTCAATCGGCCGGAATCGTGTCAGCAGTGGAGGAACTTTTTTTTTGGCGCCTCCGAAGGCAGCGCATAAGTCGCTTGGATCTCAATATTTGTCTATGAAAAAATTATTTAATATAAGTCAAATATAGCCAAATATATTCTTAATTTTCCGAAACATTCAATTGAGTACTTTTCTTCCAAAAAATTCCCGAAAATCACCCAAATTTCTAGCGTTCACAGTGGTATAGCCCCTTAACATCTGACAATTTCAACCATACCCTCCTGCCGGAGCCATCTTTTGTCAAACGGCGAAGACCTATTTGTACTCCCAATATTATTCCGAAACAACTTTTGTTCGAAACATTTTTCGATCGGGCTAATAATTTTTAAGTTTTCAACCCCTATTTGTTAGGGTTGGGGCGAGTTGAGGGGCAAAATTTCGTTGGGATTACTTTCAGTATGCAACTATTTAGCTTCAGTCGAAAATTTTAATTCTACACTAAAAGTGCTGGATTTTCGTCTCTTTTACTGGAATATTAGGCTACTGTGAAAATGAGGGTCGCTCGAGGCAACTCAAATTGAAGAGGAAGGTCCAACATATGGTGCAGAAATCGCAGAATGAAGATAAACTTATGATTACAACGATAGAACTGATAGTAAAAGTTTAAACGCGTTTTTTTTCGAACCTCTGTTTTTCACTACGGTGTACATGATTTCTCGACATCTAAAGAACGGATTGACATGAAATATCGTACACGTATTCAGTGCAATAGTAGGTTAGTCTTGACCGAAGTTTTTGTTCTAAACTTATTTTTTCATTAGTTATTAACGGGCTGTATCTACCTAGGTAGATAAAAAATTGCATTTTCCGAATTATTTTTATTCGATAGTATCACCTTTTAGCTGTGCTCCCTGAAAATTTCATTGAAATATTCCTCAAACTCAATGAGCCACAGCTTCTAACAGTCGGCTGGGCGAGCACTCGCAGCACCATACTTCAAGCTTTAAACGCGTTTATCTCGATACACTGTCAAAGTCGGTGGATATGATATCTCGAGAATCACTTAATGGATTGTTTCCAAATTTGCAGGAGATATGACGAGAAACATTTAAAGGTCATTGACGATCTCAATTTTGTAGAATCGATCTCCACTTTTTAATAGTTACCTAAAAATGAAGACTTTCTTCTTACAAGGAACATCCCTCAGGTGACACCCTTCGATTTTGTTGAAATTTGGATATGTTATGAAGCACCGAAAAGTAAGCGATACGTATTTTTTTTATCGACGGGAAAACGGTTTTAAGGGGTGAAACCACCCCTCGAAAAAAGGCATCTCTAGGGGTATATAGCAGTTTCACACACAAGGAGTCCACCGATTTTAATGAAACAAAAACGAAAATTCTTCTAATCCGAAGCAATGAAAAATCCACCATAGTGACATTGCAAAAAAAATTAAGGGGTGAACCACCCCTATATTAAGAGGTGGTTTCACCCCTTAAGGCAGTCCTCTAGTTTCTCGGGTCGAAAAAATCGATTATTTTTTTTTTTTTCATAAATCACATCTACAACATGTGTAGAAAATGTGTGCCAAAGGATTTTTCGATATTCGAAGTGGTTCACAAGTTACGGCCCTGGAACGGAGCAGGTATACGGAGCAGCTATACTTTCAAACGCGTTTTTCTCGAAACACCATTTTTCGAAACGGTGACCACGATATTTCAGAAACTACTGCACCGATCTTGTTCAAATTTATACAGCGTCTTTAATATGTTTATAAGCCAGCGATTGAAGTAGGATTATCATGATTGCTTCGATAGTTTTTTTTGTACGAGCGAAAAACTTAAGAAAAAATGAGTAAAAAATAGAATGTAATTTTCAAAAGTGTATAAAAAAGTCAATTTTTGTAATTTAGAATTCACTCTAGTTCAATCGCTAGTCTTAAATATGAAGATTAAAATGCCGTTTGGTTTTTTGATTTCAGAGAAGCAGAACAGCCACAATTTTGGTCACCGTCAAGCACCTCTTTTACTTGATGTCTTCCTGTCGGCCACTATAACGTTTATTCTATTATATATTTTGACTTCAAAAAAATTGTAAAGCTTATTTAAATGTTAATAAAGATTATGCAAAAACAATGAGATTGATTATTTCGATGCTTTGCCCGTAAAAAATTATTGAAAAAGCCGTAAAAAAACAGCCGAGAAACTAGAAGACGACGTTAAAACCGTTTTTCCGCCGATAAAAAAAATACGCACCGCTTACTTTTCGGTGCTTTATAACATATCCAAATTTCAACAAAATCGAAGGGTGTCACCTGAGGGATGTTCCTTGTTGGATTTTTTATGCTCGAGGTTCAATACGTCGCCACGTTGTTAAAAAAAATGATTTAAAAAATCGACGATCGTCAACGACTCGTATTTATTGATAAATTGAATAACCCGTTTGGTTTTTCGATTTCAGACGGACCGTTTAAGCTGGATAGTGTCCACCGCGAAACGTCGCGAAATATATGTCATCATCTCCCGGCGGCCACGGTTTTGTTGTTTTTCTGTACTTTTTGGTGTTTTTTAAAGGCTCTCAATATATGCACCTTTGTGTTAAAAAAATGCGTTTCTTTTTCACCAACCGTTTCCCAGAGGAAAATTCGGAATTTGGCCATGTTTTTCGGGCCTCTAGGTAGATGTAGCCCTTTAACCCTACGACCCTACACTTGGGTACCGCAAACCCCACGTAATTAGTGATAAATGCTAATATAATTTTTCTTGCATTGTTCAATCGCATTTTTCAGCGATTCGAATGGAAAAAAAATTTCTACGTCAAACAGTTCGTTAGCAGCGTTGATTTAAAGTGCTGGGGTGCGTGTAACCCCTGTGTAGATTCTTTGTTTCGTACAGATAGTGTAGGGTTCTAGGGTTAACAATAATTGTATTGTTTCCTCGAAAAATCGATAAAAAAATCTTTTTTTTCAATTATCGAAACACGATAACAAAAAAAGTTCGGTCAAGTCATACAAGGAAAGGTTGCAAGGTCGATCTCTCCGATTTCGATGAAATTTGGCATGCTTGCAGAATGGGTGAAAATAGGCGACTGGTATTTTTTTATATCTGCGGAACCCAATTTTTGAGGGTTGAAACGCACCCTCGAAAATTGGGGTGTTTTTCGTCGGCAACGTTTTAACGGTACGAGATATGAAAACATTTAAAATTGCAACAATGTTTATTTTTTCGTGTACTATACATAGGAGATGAGAACGATAACGTTATCGACGAAAAAAACACCACTATTTTCGATGGTGCGTTTCACCCCTTAAAAATCGGATTGCGCAGATATAAAAAAAATACGCGTCGCTTACTTTCAACATTTCAAATTGCAACAATGTTTATTTTTTCGTGTGCATTTGAGATGAGAACGATAACGTTATCGACGAAAAACACCCCTATTATCGAGGGTGCGATTCACCCCTTAAAAATCGGGTTCCGCAGATATAAAAAAATACGTGTCGCGTATTTTTACCCATTCTACAAGCATGCCAAATTTCATCGAAATCGGAGCGATCGACCTCGCAACCTTTTTTTGTTAGCCAATATTTATGTATTTTAAGGGGCCAGCCCACTTTGGAGCCACGAAAAAGGCCATTTTCGCGATTTTTTTGAGGATTTTATAAAAGATATGAATATAAAAGTTGGGCTTGATAAATAAAGTCTTGAAATACATTTAAAACAAAATTTAATTCTTTTTTATTCATTTTTAAGTACAAAAACTCTAGTTTAAGGCAGGATTCTACTTTGAAACTTTGAAAAAAATTTTTTTTTTTTTACATTTTTCGAAAGTAAATATGTTCAAGAATGTTCGGTCAAAATTTTATAAAGTTCCAAGCAGTCTAACTATCCTTTTTCGCCTTTCGAACGCACCTACCTGAGCACCTACCTATCACTCACCAAAACTTTAAACGCGTTTTTCTCGAAACGACATTTTCAAGTACCGTGGTCGTGATAACTCAAAAAGTACTGAACCGATCCTTATGAAATTTGGAACACATATTCTATGTGTGTACCAACCGACCTAACTACAATCAACTTAAAATTTTGATTAGAACTATTTTTTTATTGCAAAAAAAGACCCAAAAAAAACGCATTTTTTTCGTATTTTAGCCGCCATTTTGTTAATTTTGCACGTATATAAAATATTCTAGTTAGGTCGGTTCCTGAAGACATACTGAACATGAAACTATTTGATTTTTTTGTTTCAGACCATCCGTCGGGAAGATTTCACGACCACGGCAACGGTACCTGCTTTTCGAGGCGTTGGCTTTAAACATATTTTACGTGTACAAAAAATGAATAAAATACATTAAAAATTTTTTTTTATGTACTTAAAGAGTGTATTTATTGAACAGTTTAAACCCCATATCGATATCTTTAATAGGATTCTCAGAAAAAATTCACGAAAATAGCGTTTTTTTCATGGTTTCAAAGTAGAATCCTGCCTTAACGTAACGCCTCAAAAATAGGTGGGCTAGGTAGCTCCATCACAACAGGGCAACGGCTTGTCCGAAACAAAAAAATCAAAGTCCATTAGATTTAGTATGACACCAGCTACAAAAATAACCCTCGGATATAAAGTTTTATCAAAAAAAATAAATGGCAGATGAAAAGCGAAAAAAGTAAAAAAAACGCGTTTTTTCGAAGTTTTTCGCAAAAAAAAGAGTAAAAATCAAAATTTTAAAACCATCGAGGGTCATCTTGTTGCGAATCATGTTTACAATACGTGGTTCAAATTTCAAGAGAATCGGTTTATTATTTTTAGATATACGATGGAGCTAGATTTCGAAAACGTTGTTTCGAGAAAAACGCGTTTGAAGTTTAGGTAGACGAAATGAGGTCCTGACGTTCAGGTAAAAAAAAAATACTTAGAGAGCTCGGATTTTCATAAAATTTTGATACAATATTTCTGAATGTGTGTACTTTCGAAAACAGTTAAAAAAATCGATTTTTTGACATTTTCAAAGTCGACTGGCCCCTTAAGAAAAAAAAACGTTTTTTTTAGATCAACCGTGTGTCCAAAATCAAGTATACCGTTGACCCCTCAACTTTAAAGGTCCTTCACGAGATTGTCTATACCTTCTTCAATTATGAATATTTTTTAATAAAATTTGGTACACAACTTTGTCAATGTACATACAACTAAATGTCCAAACGATATTTCAATAATTTTGCTCGTTCCTTCGAAATTAATTGTTTTCAATCACCCTGATTTTTGGGTCGTCACAGTAGCCTGACCCCTTAAAGAATACTGATTTTTTCGTCGTAGATACGTCAGACCAACGTTCAACTTCGACGTTCGTGCTAGTTCCACTGCATCATTTTCGCGAAAAAAAAGCTCGCGAAATTCAGCCTCCCTTTTTTGTGTCCCGAAAACGATGTACGCGAAACAATTACGTTACTTCGAAGTTGAACTTTCCTTGGACGTAGGTGCGTTTGAGAGGAAAATCAGTATCGGTAAAACGGCCCGGGGCTCGTTAATTATTTTTTTCTTCGCATTTACGCATAGTCCGAAGCGTCGATAAAAACGAATGAACGACAAGCGACAGAAATAGAAGAATGCGTCGACCGCGATCGTTTGAATTCGTCGCACGGTTCGTCGCATATTCAGTGATCGTTTAACACTCCTCCCAAGTACTTTGTTTTTCCTCACTATTTTATTTGCGCGATGATGAACACTCGAATGGACCGTGATAAAACGAATATCGTTCGATGATTACGGGTACTTTTTAGTTTTTTTTTTGTCTCATTTCCGCATTGGAAAATTGCGCTTCTCGTTCGTACAACACGAATGTCATCTCCTCGCCAAGCGTGAATACAATCCCGCGAACTTTATCCGCTCAAAAATATTTCACCCTTCGTCGATTATATTTATATATATATATTTCTTTTTAAATTTGTTCTTATTCGTTTGTTTTTATTTTTCATTTTAATTGGCTCAACAAACGCGTCGATGCGCTCTCTCGTGTTTCGCTGCTGCCAAGAGAGACAATGTACATTCAGGTTTTTCCACGTTGAATTATGCGCGAGTAAAAAAAAAAACTTGAAAAAAAAAATATATTCCACGTTGAATTACGCGCGAGTAAAAAAAAACTTGAAAAAAAAATTATCAAAAAAAAGGGAATTTCGACGTAAGCGAGTAAACATTTAGGATTTTCACATACGCTTGTTACACGATGAATTTGCGATCGGCGGAAAAATCGATTTTTCGACATAAGGAGAAGAAAAAACGAAAAGTCGTCCGTGAATATTTTTCGGAACTTTGCAATAACGATTTGTGGCCGAGAATTTTTTGTTTTTTGGAAGTATACAAGCATCGGTCAGATATTGGGGAGGAGTGTGCTCATCAATTTGTTGATGTTTTCCTTTGGGTTTTGAAATTCCTTTCGGAAACTTTTTCTTTGATGATTCTCTCGGCCAAAAATAATTTATTCCCGTACGGAATACCTTGTATATAGATATGTGTATTGATATACATATGCATGTAAAATAATTTCAGCTGCTGCGTAAATAAATACAAATACTCAACAATGATCAACTTGCCATACATGCCCTCGACAAAGTTAAATCTGTTCATTCATATATATATATATATATATATATATATATATATATATATATATATATATATATATATATATATATATATATATATATATACGCAGTACCGCCGAAAAGATTCCGGACAAACATTCCAAAAAGTTCCGGCACGATTTTTTAAGGCATTTCGCCAATAGTTGACAGAAATGAATTTAATTAACGGCATTTTAAAGGAAAGGATTTCACCTTCATTCCGTTTCTGTTTTTATTTTTTTTTTTACTATTTTCTTACGACTAGTTTGTTTTAGTCATTGACGTGACTAGAAAACTATTAAATTGTAACAGGGAAAAAAATGACGAAAGAAATCTGAAATAATTCTATTGAGTTGAAAATAGAAAAATAAAAAATGTTCCTCTTTTGATATTTTACCACAAACCCCCTTAGTTCTCGAGTTAGGGTGATTAAATCTGATTTTTAACCGAAAAAAGGTGAAAAAAAAAATTTGAAAAAATTCCCGCGAACTCAACGAAAACCGATTCAACTTTTTACTATCTTGAGGTTTTTCTTGAATTCTTGTCGTTTTCGCGTTACACGTCATTTTTCAAATCGTCCCTTTTTTTAAATCAAATAATCTTTAGAAAAAACTCGTACGAAGATAAAAAAAAATTGAAGCTTGAGTTGAGGAATCCCCCTTTATGATTCCGGTCAAAGAAGTGCATGAAAAAAATGTTGTCCGTAAACGGGGTCCACCACAATAGGAACAAAACAAAAAGCGAACAATTGTCGTTTTCGAAAAAGGCTACCAGTCGTAAAAAAAACAATAAAATTTTGAAAAAAGCGGGATGAAGGTGAATTCGTCCCCTTCGAAATGCCGTTCATTAAATTCATTTACGTCAACTATTGGCGAAATGGCATGAAAAATCGTGCCGGCACTTTTTTGAATTTTTTGTCCGCAAACTTTTCGCCGTTAGTCTATATACATATGAAATAATAATAAGCGGTTGATTTGCAACACGTGACCAACTACGCCGGGAAAAAGAGTGCAGAGTAAAAACGGACTTGCGGTTTTTCCTCTTTCCGTTCCGCGGTAAAGCCACAAAATGTCAAGAATAAAAAAAAGCAACAAATTGAAAAAAAAAAAAGGTCCCAAGTATGCACGATTGACGAGTAAACAAAGTAAAAATAAATAGTATATCACGCCGTATAAAGTAGAGGACGCACATTTCTCGATTTCTCGCTTCGCTCCCTTTTTACAACGTTATCGCGAACTGCACGGCCGCTTGTCGAGCAACGATCGCATCGTCGCAAAAATTAATACGCGGTTACAATGATCGACGAGTAAAACAAATCAGCGTGACCGGGACAGACGGGTCGCAGTCGTCGACATAAAACATGCGTTTTACATTTACTTTGTGCACACGAATGGAGACGAGAGAGAGAGAGAGAGGAAGTGAGAAGGAGGGAGGGCGAGAACGAAGGTTTGGAAAAAGAGTAGAAAAGGAGAAAGGAGCAAGATGGTCACTCGCTTTTTTCCAGTCGCATTCACGTTGCAGGGCAATCAAGTAGAAAAGAAGATTAAAAAAATAAAATGGATCTTTCGTTTCTTCGTTTGGCCCGCGCCGCCGGTGTGTTGTCGTTCGCCACGAACAAACATACACAATCCTATATATTTACAAATTCGCCGATGCAAAATCCTGAATCTTTACGCGTTCGCGCAGACCCGCGAGCTGCCTCCTAGCTGCGCAAAAAGACAAATAAAACGCACGCCCTACGCGGGTCGATTGAATTATTCGACGAGTGTGACAAAACGACGGGACGTGAAGTTCGAAATTAAAAAAAAAATTGTCACATCTTCGTCGAACGTGACGATACAATAAATAATTAACATACAGCGTCCAGGCACCGAAGTTCCCTCGAGCCAAGCCAATAATGTAATTCATGAAAAAACTTTAGATGCCCCGAATAGCGTTTCGTTTAATAACGTTTTTTCTCAATATCCTCTCGTCAACGTACTCTTTCATCAATATCGAGTCTTTACGAACACGGCTCGCAACATTTTTCGGTTCTGGTATAGTTCGAGAGGCAGTTCGTTTTTTTTTCTCAATTTCACTGCGCGCTTTCTCTCACGGTCGGGACCATTGAAACTTTCGTCTCTTTTCTCGCCGTATCTCTCACACGCTCACGATAAAACTCGTTTGAAACTCGTAATTCATTGCCCCGCTCCCCAAGCCGTCGAACGCTTCGCCAAGTGTGTCCCTTCTTTTGTTCTCGATCACGAACGAATCTTAACGATAATAGCCACAATAGTAAAAGCATATAAGCTATATAGCTACCATTTCTGTATCTACAATATATACCTTTAATCATATATATATATGTGTGTGTGTGTGTGTATATATATTTTGTTTTTTGTTTTCTCGTATTGTTTTTCTTCCTCTCTTTTAGTTACTCTTACGTGTATACTGCTCTCCTCGTCGCGATATTCGAGGTTATGCAATATTTGTTCAAACAATCGCTCGATCGGCGCACTTTTAATTCGCTTTCTTTCTTAATAGTCCTCTACTCGTAGTTCCCTCGTATCACTTGTAACGAGCGCGATATTGTCCTTGTAGGTGGGTCGATCGCGAGTGTCTTCGCGATTTTCGCGGACTCTCCGGTCGGAGGGGACGAGCTGCTCATACGCGTCCCCTGGTTAGCGAGGCTTTTGATCCCTGCGTTATTTCACGTAAATCGAGTCGATATTTTCTTTGTTTCTTTTTTTCATGATTAACTCGTGACACGCTCTCTCTCTCTCTCTCTCTCTCTCTCTCTCTCTCTCTCTCTCTCTCTCCTTCTCTCTCTTTCTTCCACTTGAATGGTCAGAACGCTCAAAACTCCGAAAGAATTTTACACGAAAGACCAAAACTCCGAAAATCTTAACACCGTCAAAATAATTCGGCTACGGAAGGTTTAAAATTTTCAAAATTTTCAATAAATCGACGAATTATTTCAAGATTTTTTTTTGTCTATTAAGAAGTGATTTTGGGTCAATTTCGAAATTTGTCTAAACAATGTTATACGTTCTACATGATTTACAGTCAACTGTGTAGACTTTCGCTCGCATGATCTTGACATGAGGGCCGGGTTGAAATTCCGAACTTTGAATGCGCCGACGGTTTGAAATTCCTAATTTTAAGGCCTTATATACGCGACAAATTTCGAAATTTTTCTTTTTTTTTTTAATTTTTGATTCCATTAGCCTGAACGGTTAAGAATATTTTAAGCTTTACAGAATTGAACAATTCTGTAATATAATTTCCTGTATTAAATGAGGTAAGATTGCATTTATAATAGATACCGCGCGGCGCGCCCGACCGCCAACTTCGAAGCCGTTTTTCCACGATTCACTTTTTTGAACCTTGCGAAAGTTCTAACTCTCGAACGAAGGTTCAGATCGCTTTGAAATTTTTACAACACATTCTTAGTATCATCACCTATCGTGTGAACCACAGAAACAAAAATTTCGATGACACAAAAAAATATAAAAAATAAAATACCGACGGAATATTGAGTAAAAAAATTCTAAGTTTCGAATTTTTGTTGTAATAATTTTTTTTTCAATAATATTGTTGGTTCACACTGTAGATACATTCATTACGCAATTATAAATATGTTCGTTTTTTTTCAGACACCCACATCGATGCCGAGAACTTTCACCATCAACGCGCGCGCAAAAAAAAAAATACATTGCTTTATTATATTATATCTCCGCCATTTGTTAATATTTCTAATTTTTTTACATATACTTAACCATGTGCATAAATTATCTGTAAAAAAAATGTTGTCCATTGCCAGCATTTTTTTTTTACAGATACGCATATATTTATGCGTCATTTTTTTTAACCGTGTCTAGAAAAGTGACTTCGAAAATCGCGTATATAAGGCTTTAATGTTCCTAAATTACAAGGTTCGTCAAGATTATGCCAGCGAAAGTCTACACAGTTGACTGTAAATGGTGTAGAACGTATAACATTGTCTAGACAAATTTCAAAATTAACGTAAAATCACTTCTTAGTAAATAAAAAAATCTTGAAATCATTCGTCGATTTATTGAAAATTTTGAAATTTAAAACTTCCATAACCGAATTATTTTGACGGTGTTCAGATTTTCGGAGCTTTTGGTCTTTCGTGTAAAATTCTTTCGGACTTTGGATCTTTCGTGGTAGTATATTTTCGGACTTTTGAGCGTTCCGATCGTTCAAAGTTCGGAATTTCAATCCTGCCCCGAATTCTCCATTTGCTTCTCCATTTTGCCGAAGGTGCGGCCAAATTTCCGGCCCATTTTCCCGATTAATTGCGACAACGAACGATCCTCTCCCCGACTCTCCATCGATTGGGAAATTCCTCCCCGTCGTCCAACTCGGTCTGTCGACAAATTGCCAGGGCGAACAAACCCGTTTAGACGGCTAAGCTTTTCCCAGACGACGCTCAGAGCCGAAACGAAGATCTGAAGCTTGCGACGCTTTTTCGTAGCTTTCAATTCTTTTTTCTTCCATCGAAACGTTATTTTGCCTGGGCCCCGTTGTTCACGCGGAGACGAGCACCCGGTGTCACGAAGGTTCGCGACCAAGTGTTTGATTATTATTATTATCGGTAGATCGAATTTCCTCCGGCGGCTCGACGATCCTGGCGGCTTCCTCGTCATTTTCATACTCCGCGCAATCCTCGCCGTCGCAGTTTTCTTCTTTTTCTTCTTCGTCATCCTCGTCCTTCGCGTTCTCTCGTTCTAGACGTTCGCGGACGCGGGACCGGATAATGACCGGATCGACACTGGCAGGAGTCTCGTAGTGTCGCGACGACGCGTTCAATACATTTACCTTCATTCACGCGTCACGTTTCAACATATATTTATACATATATATGTATACATTCATACATACGTACATACATATATATATATATATATATATATATATATATATATATATATATATATATATATATATATATATATATATATATATATATATATATATATATATATATATAAATGTGTATGTATGTATATATACGTGTGTATATATATATATTTATATTATATTTCGCGTTACTGTAATACGCAACACTTGCACTTGGGCTTTTTTTTCAGTGTGACGTGTTCGACCTGCGACGCGTCACCAGGACCCTGTGCCGTTACTCTCCCAACCTCGACGGTCGCCGTATTCGCGGATTGACCAACCTGCGTGACAAGAAAATACAACGAGAAAATTAGTCATCCTCGTAATCCCTCGTACGATGGAGGGCAGACGAAAAATAAATGCGCTCAATTGTGTATCGTCCTTTTTCATGCCTCGGTGAAGATAAATTACCCGCGACGAACTTTGAGCTCGATAAATCTACCGGATTGAAGTTTGCATCGTTGCAATGCAACGAAGATAATTTTTCTTCATTTTCGTGACACTTTTAGGTTATGAAAATAAAAAATTGATAACCATAGGAAAAAAAGATTTTTTAGATAAAAATAAAGAAACGAGAAAATGAATTTTCGTTGCATTTTAAGGACTCAAACTCCAATAGCGTGTAAATCTGTCGTTGTGATGATAAGAATGATAACAATAATGGTGAATATTTGGCAGAAAATAAAACGAATTAAGGGACTGTACCAGTGTGATACTTGTGAAAAATCGATTTTTTTTCGCCGTTTTCGACAGGTTATACTTTCAGGAATATCCTGTAAAAATTTAGGCCGTATCTCTATAATTTTATCTTGCAAAAATCGATAATTGAATCTTTAAGGGGTTACCCCCACTTGTGATTTTGAAAAAATCTTTTTTTTTTTTTGCATTTTTTTGAAGTATAAGTATCCGGGCCCATACTTCTGTATGGGCCCGGAATAGATGACTCTATGTAAGTTTACAAAAAAAAATATTTTCTTCGTGTAAACTGAAATTGAAACTTTAAACGCGATTTTCTCAAAATGGCATTTCTGAAGTCGGTGACCAAGATTACTCGAACACTTATGAACCGATCTTCTTGAAATTTTGCAGGCTTATTTAATACATAAAAATGTAGTCTTTAATCGTTCGATTTTTTTTCGTTAAAATCGAACCATTAACTTTGACTGTCCGCCATTTTGTGAAAAATGAATATTTTTTAAAACCCTTCGATTAAAGACTAGTTTATACTTATATTTGACTAAATCCATCCGCATTTTTTTTTCAGATGATCCACTTCGCCGCAATGTTGGTCACCGCAAACCGTGTATATAAAAACATTATTTCATTGACGGCCATTTGCCACTAAACAATGTAATATTTTTCAATAAAAAAATTACTGAAAGTTCTTCAAGATGTGTTCTTTAAGATGGTATATTGATCGATTAAAAAAGTTATGTAGTTTTCTTTTAAAAAAATCATGAAAAAGGCCTTTTTTTGCGCTACAAGTGGGGGTACGCCTACAATATCTCATACAAGAAAAACGCGTTTTTCTCGAAATGAGATTTTTCAAATTTGCTGACATTGTAACTCAAAGAGCAATTATCCGATTGACTTGAAATTTGAACTGAGTAGTCTTGAATATATTTCCTCTACGATGACGTAGGATATTGATTGGATGAAAATTGACGATTTGGCATTTAAAAAAACGACCATTTTATAGGCAAGAAAACAGACTTTTTTTTCATAACCACGCGATTTTGCTAGATTTTGATATTTTTTTTCGCAGCAGTGGAAGAACTTTTTTTTTGCGCCTCCCAACGCAGCGCATTAGTCGCTTGGATCTCAATATTTTTCTATGAAAAAATTATGTAATATAGGTAAAACATAGCCAAATATATTCTTAATTTTCCGAAACATTTAATTGATTACTTTTCTTCCAAAAAATTCCCGAAAATCACCCAAACTTTCAGCGTTCACACTGGTACAACCCCTTAATGAAATAAAAATCAACACAGTCACAATAATAATAATTATAAGTATGTGAAAAATTAAATAAATTACACAATTTATATCACAATGATGATGATATTATTGGAATGTTGAATATGTTCTCGATTTTTTTCGTTAAAACGAATGCATTATTTTAAGGGGTTACACCTAGTTGGCCGCACCAAATTGTAATTTTCGAGGCTGATACCTCTGCAGAAGGTTTGCTGTATGGTCCGGGCATCGATGATTCCATTTAGAGGTAATAAATTACATTTTATGTACGTAAAACCTGACGTAAAACTTTTAACGCGTTTTTCTCGAAATTACTTTTTCAGAATCGGTGACCAAAATATCTCAAATACAACTAAACCTATCTGCTTCAAATTTCACAGACATTTTTTGCATATCAAAAGGCAGTCCTTAATCGGAGGATTTTTTTTCCATGCATACTTTTATTATATCAAGGAAAATGGAGTGTTTTTTTACCGAAATTTCGACGATCACTTACGATCGGCGACCATTTTTTCAGAAATAATCATTTTATTGAATCCTTCCATTGAAGACTAGATAATACGGTACAAAAACTAAATTCATTTGGTTTTTTTTTAGATGATTTGTTCCCGAGCAGGAGTGATCACCGCGAGTGACCTTTTTTGCACAGTGGTCTGTGCGATTTACTGAATCACCGTCGTTTATAAATATTTTCCAATAAAAAAATTGTCAAATATACTTGAAGTGATACCGTTTATTATGAAAAAAAATTAAAACCTGCACCCATTTCCTCCAAAAAATATTCAATATTATTTTTTGCTATTGATTCGAATATTTTTTTCTACTGTCAGAATAATATCTTTTGACAGCTATAGCCATTGAAAAATTCGTTTTGATAATATTTCCATGTTGAAGTTCATCTGAGTCCTACAGTGTCGTTATTCGTCCATTCACTGATCGTTTTACCCTACTAAAGATATCCCAAAATGCAGTATACTCAATATTCACAACAAAGCCTCCGTTTTTCGTTTCTTTGGCTCGAATAACGCAAGTGGCGTTTGGGCTCACCTTCTCGTTGACGGATTGTTGTTGCTTGTTTTGGGGATTCGGGCATCCTCCCTTCCCCGGCGTACCGTGGGCATTACCGTTGCCCTGATTGTGACGATTCGTGGTCGCCGTCGTCGTCGGTGTCGTCGTCGTCGTTGCGGACGTCGTCGACGTCGCGGTCGCGTTCAAGAGCGGCCTGGAGTCGAGATTGTCATCGTTCTCGTTGGAGGAGATTTTGCCGGTTGTCTCGCAGCCGGGCAACGCCGGGGCATTTTGTCCGGGTGTCGGTGTTATGGGCTTGCCGCCCTTTATCAGCTCGACGATCTCGTCTGCCTCGCGTGACAGATCGCCGTCCGGCCTGAACGGATTGTCCCATCCGCTGTCCGTGCTGCAATCAAATTTCGTAACACGTGAACGAGAACATTCACGAATATCATCGTGTCCGTATGTGCTTCAGTTTGCCTTGGAAAAATATCTTATTTCCCTTATTTTCGTTCCACAGTATGTGCATTGAGAAAAAAAACCAAGGTGAATGAAAAAAATATATTGGTTGATCGAAATGAATGTGCTGCTGCGGAGTGCCACCGATATATGACATTGTTACCATACGAGGGTGAGGTGAAAAGTTTCCGGCCTGACCAAGAAAAACGATATTTAAACATTTTTTTTTTGCTTTATTTTTCAACATAATCTCCATCAACACTGATACATTTCTCATAACTCTCGCATCCCAAAAAACAGTAGCCATAACCTTGTTTGCCGATAAAATTGTTTTTGCCTTCTTTGGGGTTGGTTCCCCTTTTCCAACCCACTCTTTTGACTGTTCTTTACTTTCAGGAGTGTAGTGGTGGACTCATGTCTCATCAACAGTTATGAATCGACGCAAAAATTCGTTTGGATTACGTCTATACAGCGCCAAATTATCGGTAGCGTCGAGCGTTAGCAAACGCTCGATTGGTCGAGCGTTAGCAAACGCGGCACCCACCTTGCACACAGCTTTTCCATGTTCAAATGGTTGTGCAAAATATTTCGCACACGTTCAGCTGACATCCTACAGGACTCAGCGATCTCAGGCACTTTCAACCTGCGGTCTTCCAACACTATTTTATGGATTTTTTCAATCATCTCTGAAGTTGTGACTTCAACGGGCCGTCCTGAGCGAAGCTCGTCAGAGGTGCTCACACGACCAATTTTAAATTCAGAAACCCACTGATTAATAGTTGAATATGATGGGGAGGAGTCTCCTAGTGCTGAATCCATCTCTTCTTTTATTTGTTTTGGTGTAAAACCTTTCAAATGGAAGTATTTGATGACAGCACGTTTTTCCAATTTTTCCATTTTTACGAAAACAACGGAAGCGTCTCGCGCAATGTGCTCTCAAACGCAAACTAACGTAGCGATTGGGCTGAAACTGTACATACAAGCTCGGTAGGAATGGTACTGTAGGACGCCGCTCCAAAACTAGACCTAGTGGCACCATCTCTTGGTCAGGCCAGAAACTTTTCACCCCACCCTCGTACTATAAAATATTGGAAAATGTGATTGATTTCAATAACATATTATTTTATTTGAACAAGCTCTTCTGTTCTGTAAATATCTACATTATCCTTCAAATAAAATTATATTCTATAGAAATCATTCAATATAAAATCCGTAGATGTATCGATGAAATAATTAAGCGGTTGCTACAACATTTTTTATTTCGTACAAAAATATAATCAATAGAATTAATTATTTCTTTACTGCATCGAAACGAATATGCCATGGGACGTAAGTTTTTCAATTTGTATTTAATCTTAAATAAAAAGTGAGCATTAGAATGATCATCCACGATAATAGCAGAGAGAATATCGAATATCCAATGGAATATCCATGGAGAGAATATCAGATATTCAACTGACAAGAACAGATACTACAGTTTGATCTTAGCCACAGACCAAGAAGCGATACTCTTTAGAGTTTCTCCGGCGTGTAAGTAGATTTTCGGTTCGCGCTACGCTTGCGAGAAACGAGCGCGCGTGCGGCTTCTAGCGGTTACTTCGAGAACTACGGGTTTCCTCACACCTATAATTTCGGTGGCGCTCGGCCATGATTTAGTTGAATTTTTTCAACCAAATGCGCAAGAAACAAATTTTATTTTCGCATAATTTTTTAACCGATTCAGACATTTGCTTAATATTTTACGATCAAAATAATATGTTAATATTTTAACGAATAATGTACTTGGAAATCAATAGCGGATATGGTGAAAAAAATAAAATAACATATTTACTCAATAGAAATTTTATCTGAATCAAACGAGCGAAACTCAATTTTCTGGTGTTCTCGAATCAACAATATTCATGTTATGAATTAAAACGCTTTTTTTGTTCCTTGCAGAAAATGCATTCAAAACTATGTAATTTGTTCGTGATAATTTTTTACATAGTTTCAATAATATATTGTTCTCGGCTAACAATATATATTTTAAATGAAAAAAAAAACGTTAAATTTTATCATTGAAATTTTACGATTGAATCAACGAAATTTCATTCAATAACACCAATGATATTGGATCAATGATTTTCTTTTTCTCAGTGTGGGAAATGTGCTGTAACTCGAGAGTAAAGAAAAGCTACAAGGTCAACATAGCCTCGAGAATTTCGAAGTTTTCTCGCAGATGGTTGAGGTAATCCTATCGCCAGGCTTCAATCCATAGGATTTTCATTTTATTTGCGCTTCACTAAATATATTACTAATCGTCTCTGTAAAATTTCAGAGTCGGTTATCGACCTAATTACAGGGAAAAACAATATTGAAATTGCTTATTTTTGTGAAGGTATTCCGAGACGACATACAAAAACCCGATTTCCGATCGCTACAAACGTGTACGTAATAGTGGGAACCCGTCAGATTCTTAAAAATAATCAGATTAACATACTCAACAGTTGTAATAATCCAATGTTGTCGGAAAAAATTACGCTTATTGACCTAGTTTTTACGTAATATCAAGTTATGGTTTTTCGTGTCTTCTGGTTAAAAAACCGTGAAAAGTGTGTATATCCATAATTTACAGTTGAGGCTCGTTAAGTCGTCGTCGGTTTTTTAAAACTATCCCGCCTCTCGCCTTTTTGTTGTTGTTGTTTTTTTCTCTATGGTCATTGCGGAATTGAATCATCATAATTTACGTTGAGGAAATGAGCATGTCAATTTAAACGTGGGCGTGACGCATCAACCAATCGTGTATTATTGTGCATATATATATATATATATATATGTGTTATGTAAAGTCACGTAAGAAGAGTGCTTTGGCAAACATACGGTCGCTCCCTAACGACCGTGACATTACCTCGCTCGACATTGAATCGCAAGAGAGAAAAACCGAAAGAGAGAGAGAGAGAGAGTCTAATTGCTTGATACACTTCACCGAGGACTAGCGTATATCAATTACGCGAGCCGGTACAATTGCTACGCACGTCATACCCCGAAAATTTGTTCTCGCTCGCGTGCGCGAATTATCGAGACACCTTGCGAGCTATCTTTGAGCACACTCGCCGACACACCCATACACATTTGCAAATCGCGTAATTACTGCGCGAGCACGTGATTCTCGTAAAATTGTATCCGAGAAAAGAAAAAGAGTTCATGGTCGTGGAATAAAATGATCGTATTTATCATAGCGAATTGCGAGGACATTTATTTCTTTGAAATATTTAAGGTAGTCCTATCGCTTCACACTAGTCATACCACCGATCATACTTGAGACTTGTACAATTTATATTTTGACCATATGCAAAAAAAAAAAAGAAATTGTCATAACTAAATTTTCCATGTGTAAACTGTTTAATGAATGTTCACATATAATTAGAAAAATGAAAAAATAGTTATTCCAACGATTCGCGCGGTATTTCTAGGTTTGATATTTGGCAATATTGGTTCTATCTCCGTCTCTTTTTACTCAACCATGCGAGTTCAACCTTCATGATCTTCAACGTCGATCTGTCAAAATAATGTCAGGTGTGGGGAATATAAAGCATTGTATTCGGGCCACGACTGGTAAAAAGCGTGGAAAATTTGTGTCGGCGAAATATGTCGGTTAAAAATGAAATATGTGTGGAAATTCGAATGAGTGAGGTGAGGTTAGGACTACGGTCAGCTGTTGCCTTGCTGTCACGTCTCTTTATCGTAGCAAGTGGTAATAAATCCTATACCGGAAGTTCAAATTAAGGGGTTACCCCCACTTGCGATTTTGAAAAAATCGATTTTTTTTAATTGCATTTTTTTGAAGTGCAGTTTTTTTTTATGCCCGGAATAGATGACTCTATGTAAGTTTACAAAAAAAAAATATTTTCTTCGTGTAAACTGAAATTGAAACTTTAAACGCGTTTTTCTCAAAATGGCATTTCTGAAGTCGGGGACCAAGATTACTCGAACACTAATGAACCGATCTTCTTGAAATTTTGCAGGCTTATTTAATACATAAAAATGTAGTCTATAATCGTTCAATTTTTTTTTTCGAAAAAAATGGCCGTTTTATAGCCAAAAAACGGCCGTTTTTTTTCGTTAAAATCGAACTATTAACTTTGACTGTCCGCCATTTTGTGAAAAATGAATATTTTTTAAAATCCTTCGATTAAAGACTAGTTTATACTTATATTTGACTAAATCCATCCGCATTTTTTTCAGATGATCCACTTCGCCGCAATGTTGGTCACCGCAAACCGTGTATATAAAAACATTATTTCATTGACGGCCATTTGCCACTAAACAATGTAATATTTTTCAATAAAAAAATTACTGAAAGTTCTTCAAGATGTGTTCTTTAAGATGGTATATTGATCGATTAAGAAAGTTTTGTAGTTTTCTTTAAAAAAATTCATGAAAAAGGCCTTTTTTGCGCTACAAGTGGGGGTAACGCCTTAAACTTGTTATTACATAACAATTAGGTCAATAATTTGTTATTACATAACAAATAAGTGTTAAGTATGTAAATCTGATTATTTTTAAGAATCTGACGGATTCACACACTATTATATACACTTTTGTAGCGACCGGAAATTGGGTTTTCGTATGTCGTCTTGGAATTCCTTCACAAAAATACGCAATTTTAATATTTATTTTCTCTGTAATTAGGTCGATAAACGACCCTGAAATTTTACGGAGGCGATTGTTAATATGTATAGTGAAGATAAAAAAAAATTATGAAAATCCTATGGATTGAAGCCTGGCGATAGGACTACCTTAAGGGAGGTTTCTACTTTATAAGGCGAAAAAAAATTGTTTAGTGGACGGCTAAAGGAGAATTTTTTGAAGAGGAGGGTGGACTCTATGGTCCTGGCATAGCAGATGTATGTAACTTTTCATTTTATTTGCACGTAAACTTCAGTCTAACTTTAAACGCGTTTTCCTCGAAACCACGTTTTCCATGAGGTTGAAGTTTGCATCGTCGGAATACAACGAAAATGATTATTTTTCAATTGCTCCACCTTTTTTTGGCGAATCTTTGTTAGGAAAAACCCTTAAGTCGTTTATTTACAAATCAAGAATTTAGATGTACAACAAAAAGATTGTGCAAAATAATAAAAGTGAGGAAAGAAAAATATAGTTTTTCAAGTTTGCAGAAGTGCTCCTACACTCTCTAGATAATTAATTCAGCAATCATGAAATTTCGCAGGCACGTACAACAAAGGTCTTCATTAGTTTAACTGGAGTTATCCAAAAATATTCAAACGTTTTTATTTTACAAACAAGCCACTGCAAAAAATGTTCGTAAAAAACTAAACTTCCCCTTGGCTCGCTCATTATTTTTTTATTTTTCCATTTTTCATCTCGATTCTAGTTCGACTTATACATAATATTGTACAAAGTAAAAATATGTTCGATTTTTTCGCTTCAGATCACCTTTCAGACAACGTGGCTCCCACTTCTACTACCATGTTGTGGCAAAGTAAAAAAAAAACTATCATGTTCGATAAAGACCGCTTGGTAAACATACCAAATTTCAACATCCTGTACTTCATATTCTTCGCGTAAAAAAATGGCGAAAAATCGGACATTTTGTGGCCCAACAAAGTAGAAACCTCCCTTAAATGATAATTTCGAGGATGACGTTTTTTTCAGTTGTAAGGCTTAAGAAGCTAAGTGCTCCCTGAGAGGGCTCGAGCTCTTTTCTCCCATCCCTAGTCCCTCCCCTCCCCCCGCCCCCCCCCCTGACCGGACTTACAGTCCCGTCGATTTCACCGGAAGTCTGTGGCTGATCGAACTTTTTTTCTCCTCCGGACCCGTATCGATAAAAATATATGTATGGGGCATTCCACGCCATTTCACAATTATTTTAAATAAAAAAATCATTTATTTCGTTAATTTTAGCATAAATTATAAATAAACCGTTTCAGGCCTGTCGAAGCTGAATTGGAAATCTGAAAATCATTAATAGCATTATTGGAGATTAAAATGATAAAAATCTTCCCCAAAAAATATGATTAATTCGAAGAAAAAATAGAAGCAAAAATGGGCCCACGATGAGACTAGTCTTAAAAATCATACAATGGGTCACTTTATTTCAGAGAATTTTTTGAAAAAAATAAAAAAAGTCGATCATCAGTAAAAAAAATAGTTTTCACTTTAGACGCAAAAAAATCGTTGACATTGATAATTGATATTTTTTACATATTTTTTAACGAAAGTATGCTTCAAAATGAATAAAAAGTATATAGTGACATTTGTCGATATCTCAATTAGTTCAGGAGTTGTCAGCGTTTAAACGTTTCCAAAACTTCCGAAATCGGCAATTTTTTAGAAAATTATAACTCCTAAAAGAGAAGAGATAAAAATCTAAAAATTGGTGAGGATATTTCTTTCATGGGGAACAATTTTACAAAAAAAAGTCAGGAACACTGATAAATGTTCGGAGTCACGGGCTAGGTGAAATAGCGTGGAATGTCCCATATATACAAATAAATACATAAAATAGGAATCGAAGCTGAAGAGATAAGGCTTTTCTTCCGACGTACCTGCTGCACACACACGTCAATCTAAGATCAGCTTATGTACTCTGAAATCCACGCTATGGACCACCGAGCGAGATAAGTTCCGAAGCAATACACTCGCGAGACTAGAACGTATATAGGGCAGCCCACTAACAAGGAACCCCACTCTGGTTTCGGCCTTCGATTTTGTCGAAACTCGTGTACATGGTAGTGCATCAAATACTATTAGATACGTATTTTGTTTTATCGACGGAAAAACGGTCTCAAGGGGTGGAATCACCCTTTAGAGTGAAGCATATCAAAGGCTGACTTTGCAGTTTCACCCGCAAACTTCTAATGCAAATCGATTAGAAATTCACTGTGGGTACATTGGAAAAAAAATTAGCGGATGGACAACCTCTTTGTTTTTCTTTCCCTCACCCCCTATTCAAAAGGGGCAAATTGAATTAAACGTAACGGGCAACACTTTGAAGAGGAGAAAATTAAAGTTTACGTATTTCTGCATATTTGCCGAATACAAAACTTAACCCTTCGTAACTTAACAACGTAAAAATGTATAAAATTCAAAGACAGATGATTTTGCGGTAGGTTTTGATAAATAAAAAAAACACGGGTTATTTTATTTTTTGAAAATTGAATCAGGCGGCTAATTATAAAGCGATAAAGGAACTGTGACAGACACAATACATTGTGTCGTAACATTCCTTCATGATTTATGGAATGCTTTGAAGCAGCTCTTTTGCTTGTTGTAGTACAAAGCCATACCACATTCTTCACCCAGCGTTTGTCGCTTTGATGTTTTTTTTTCTATTTTCACAAACTTTACGCACACTCGAATCTTGCAATCTCGCGAAAAGTAAAACTTCGAACAAACTTTGAATCACCTAACGCCATCTAGTTTGCATGAATTGCACTAAAACACCACGCTGCCGAAAAAATATTTAAATGAAATAGGATCTATTTAAATCAAATAGGTTTTTTCCTTGGCTCACGGCCTACTACGATCTTATTTGTTTCAAAGATATTTTTTTATTTGTTTCAGCAATTTTTTTAAATATTAAGTATATTGAAATTGAGTAAATAAAGACTCGATTCAACTAAATCTCTATTTGCTTACAATGTATACTATATGCATAAAATATTTCAGAATTCCAGAATAAAAAGAAATACTTAATTGAGGGTTTTGAGACAACAATTATGTATTGTAATTCGTCATTCCCTGGATTATTGAAGATGATTTCTATCGATGAAAATATTTCACCTATATGGGAATCGAACCTAAAACCTACCTACTCATAGCTACGCATGCTGCCCCTATGCTACCGAGTGATTTTTTTACCTTAGTAGCAGATATGGCTAAGAGACCATATGAATTCCTATAAATATTTGCTGCATTACATCAACTATATCAATTAGTTAATATCATTGTGATAATTAGAGAGTTTTATCGAATAACATGCCATATATTTTTCTAACATAACCTATATATATATATATATAATTCCTCTCTCTCCATCCTCTCTACCCCCACACCTCTTTGATATGTGTGTTGCAATAAAGACAGCCCCTTCAATTAAATCGAAAAATGGTTGACTCTACAAAAATTCTATTTACTTTAAATTTAAAAAAATCAAATAGATCCATTTAGTGGATTCAACTAAATTGTTTTTTGAGCAGATGAAACCGAATCACAGATGTATTAGGATCAAATAAAATATTTAGCTATTGGACGATATTGAATGTATTTTTATTTGAATAAATAAGTATATTCAAAGTAAATAATTTCAATAATGGAATGCAATAGACAAAATTTGATTCCACGAAAAATCTAGTTAATTCGAATAAACAAAAATCAAACAGACGCGATCAGTTCATATAATTTATATCATTAATATCAATATCATTTTATCTTGCAAAAATCGATAGTGAAATCTTTAAACGCGTTTTTCTCGAAATGAGATTTTTCAAATTTGCTGACATTGTAACTCAAAGAGCAATTGACCGATTGACTTGAAATTTGAACTGAGTACTCTTGAATATATTTACTTTACAATGACGTAGGATATATTTGATTAGATGAAAATTGACGATTTGGCGTTGGAAAAAAACGACCATTTTATAGGCAAGAAAACAGACTTTTTTCATAACTACGCCATTTTGTTAGATTTTGATATTTTTCGAAAATCCTACGTCATTGTACAGGAAATACCTTCCTGTTTAACGACATTTTTTTCTTTTTCCGTTTCAGCTACTCAATCGGCCGGAATCATGTCAGCAGTGGAGGAACTTTTTTTGGCGCCTCCGAAGGCAGCGCATACGTCGCTTAGATCTGAATATTTTTCTATGAAAAAATGATGTAATGTAGGTCAAATATAGCCAAATATATTCTTAATTTACCGAAACATTTAATTGAGTACTTTTCTTCCAAAAAATTGCCGAAAATCAATTTTCCGTGTTCACAATGACGCCCCTTAAAATGATGCGATTATGTTATCAGCTTTAAAAAAATTCATAAAAAATGACTCATTTTCGGGCGTCTAAAGGAACTTGCTCTAACGCATCTATAAAGAAGTGCTGTAAGCAAGCTTGAAATTCAGTGTATGTCATTTCGTCGAAGTGTAGACAACTTTTCTTTCATAATGTTGAACATGTCAAATTTCGTGCCAAAAACGCGTATATCCGGGGAATTTTACTCCACTACTTTATTTTATTTTTTAAATCTGCAGCTGAAGCACACAGAATTCTTGTCGAGACTTACGGCGACCATGCTCTGTCGGAAAGGACATGCAGAGATTGGTTTCGACGCTTCAAAAACAATGATTATTATGTGTTGAGTTGGAGGCATTGCTTTATGAAGACTCATCTCAGACGCCAGCTGAACTTGCAGAGTCATTAGGAGTTGATCAAACAACCGTTTCGAAACGTTTGAAAGCATCAGGAATGATTGTTTTCAAATGAAGCATTAATTTTTCACGAAAACAGCGAGAACTTATTCAACATGCCAATAGAAAAATTCGCGTCACGTCTGGCGAAAATGTCGAAGCCCGTTCGCCCGCGCGCACCCTCGATATCCGTCAACGGGGTTAACGAGCTCTCCGTGACAAGGCGGCGAATGATGAGCTGAATACAAAGACGCCCCCCCCCCCCCCCTCAATCGTCGTGTATACCGTAATAGGGATGATATATATATACGGGTACACAATAATGCAAGTAGAGCTGTGTCAGCATGACGAAAACCGCGAGATAATGGAGTGGAGACTGCTGCAAGTGCACGTCGACGAAGACATAAAAAAAACGTCAGTGTAACACGCTGAGGAAAAAAATGCTCACGCTCTCAAAATAGAGAAAAAACGAACGAAACATTATGAATAAATGGACAGAAATAAATAACAAGGAAAGAAAACCTCAACGCGTTTTATTCCTGATGAAAATGATATTAAGGGAGACTTTGTCCTTGAAATTTTCAAAAAATCAATTTGAGCTCAACGTGAGCAGCTAGAAGAAGAGGATGGATGCCTCTATGGACCAGGCATTCCCGATTAGCGGTAATTATAAACACATTTGTGTAAACACATTACAAAACTTTAAACGTGTTTTTCTCGAAAACATGTTTTTAAAAATGGCTGACATTCTCCTGACCGCTGTAATTAACATATCGACCTGAAATTTGGAGAGCATACTCAGAAAATATGTCTTCACGGAATGACGGATCGTTTTTTCGATAGATACATTTTTCCATTTATTATTTATCTTTTTATGCGAAAAAGACGCGAAAATTCGATTTTTTTTAAATCGCCGCCATTTTCCAAAATTTGTACTAAACGAAAAACCCATCCGTCATTCCATGACCAAAGGGTCACAGATTGATAATATGCTTTGAATTTGTGTTTCAGATCAACAAAGAGGGGGCAGTGGTGTCAGCCGTTTACCTCCCGCGATTTGAGGACCTGTTTTCGCGGAGCCGCAACGGCCGCCATTTTGGTTTTTTTTTTTTCAAAAAAATTTTTTTTTTAACTTTCTGTATATCATGAATAAAAGCAAGAAAAAAACCGCACTCAAAAAGCTTTACTCGTTTCCTTTAAAAAAAATAAAATGTAAACACCTGAAATATGGCACTCCAAGGACAAAGTCTCCGGTAAGGGGCTATACCAGTATGACACTTTCGAAAAATCGATTTTTTTGCCTTTTTCGACAGTTTATACTTTCAAGAATATCGTGTAAACATTTCAAGGTCGTATCACTATCATTTGATCTTGCAAAAATCGATAGTTAAATCTTCAAACTCGTTTTTCTCGAAATGAGATTTTTCAAATTTGCTGACTTTGTAACTTAACGAGCAATTATCCGATTGACTTGAAATTTGAACTGAGTACTCTTGAATATATTTACTCTACAATGACGCAGGATATTTTTGATTGGATGAAAATTGACGATTTGACATTGAAAAAAAACGACCATTTTATAGTCAAGAAAACAGACTTTTTTCATAACTACACCATTTTGTTAGATTTTGATATTTTTCGAAAATCCTACGTCATTGTACAGGAAATACCTTCCAGTTTAACGACATTTTTTCCTTTTTCGGTTTCAGCTACTCAATCGGCCGGAATCATGTCAGCAGTGGAGGAACTTTTTTTTGGCGCCTCCGAAGGCAGGGCATAAGTCGCTTGGATCTCAATATTTTTCTATGATAAAATTATGTAATATAGGTCAAATATTGCCAAGTATATTCTTAATTTTCCGAAACATTTAATTTGGTATTTTTCTTCCAAAAAATTCCCGAAAATTAGCCAAATTTTCAGCGTTCACACTGATAGAGCCGCTTAACGTTTCTTGACAAAGCGCCCCCCCCCCTCCCCACCGAAGACTGGTAGCGTTGGAAAATAGAATGGATAAAACATGAATTTGAAAAAAAAAATTACATGGTACCCCATATTTATCAATTTTTTGGCGTTTTTCGTTTACTCGGTACTTTCGTGTTTTCCCCTTTTTTACTATTCTTTTTTTACTCTCTATTTTTTTTTGTTTTTTTTAGCGGCCTCATCACGCTCCGATTTCGATCCATTAAGGAGGGGCATGGTGCAACAGGGCTCGTTTGAGCGTAACCATTCCGTAAGGGAGATACCTACGACGAAATTTTCCGTCTATTTTCATCTCGTCATCATTATTTTAAGCTTTCTCTCTCTCTCTCTCTCTCTCTCTCTCTCTCTCTCTCTCTCTCTCTCTCTCGCTCTCTCTTTCTCTGGCTCTTAGAAGATGAACTAAACACTCTCCCCCTCTCTCTCTTCCGCTCTCTATCACCGCGATCGAGATTCATTGGCGGGCCATCAAGGGCCGCGAATGAGTGACATCGCAAATCGCTTTATACATACTAGTAAGGCATCCAATCATCCCACAATTATACACCGGAAGAACTCTCCAAAAGTATGTAATTGTGGGTCAATCAGAATTTTGTTCCTTCTCTTTTGTTTGCATTCGTAATCGTAGCAGCTCACCGCCTGGTGAGGGGGAGAGAGACGGATAATTATTTTTTTCTTCTCCGCGGAGTTAATCGAAATGTTGATCAGAAGGTAAAAAATGACGCTAAAGTTGTATCGTTGACATGCAACGATTTTTTTTATTTTTAATTTCTTCCTTTTTTTGCAAACTGAGATCGTAAATCTCTAATAAGAATACGTGAAAACGTTGATGTGATTTTTACAGCCTAAGTGAGCCAAAAAAAAATTGAACAATTCAGAATAGTTCATTTTTGTTGCGTTCCAATGATGCGAACTTCTAGTTGAAGTCCCATGACGTTGAAGTCTTCTACGTCATGGGAAAAGAGTCGTTTCATTGAAGCATAAATAAGAACGAAAACAATTAGTTAAATATTAGCAATATTGGATTCACCGAAAAATAATAACACAAAGAAGTTGAAGGAGGAAGAGAATTTTTTCCGAGCACACGCGAATAATCAAGCGAAATAATTTCGTTTCACATGTATAACGCAAGCGTCGTGTCTATTAAAATAAATCAACGAAAAAGAATAAAGAAATAAATTGCTTCGCAATGTAATTGTCGGTCATAAATAATCATAAAAAAAGATAAACTTTTTCAGCACACATGAATCAAGGGCAGTTACGGTGGTGTCCTCCCTTAAGGGCATGTACAAGGTCAACATAACCTCACAAATTATCCAACCCAACTGTCTCATAGACGGTTAATTTTTTTAGGAAAAACAAAGGATCAGGCTCTGGAGAATATCCTGACGCAGAGCTTGATGATATCCTTTTGCCCTAAATATGATTCATCTGTGAGAAATCTCTGTTTGAAAATTTCAGCTATCTCTCCCGCACTCATATGTTACGTGGTAGACCTTCTACTTCGTCTTAAGGCGGGAGCCTGAATAGAAGGTCCAAAAAAGCGTTTTTTCGGGAATTTTTGTAGAAGGGAAAAAAAGAAGTCTGCCAAGTAAGCATCTGGGCCAAAATCGCCCAAATTTTCAGCGTTCACACTGGTATAACCCCTTAAAGAAGAAAACAAATAAATCGATTTTTTGATCGTTGTAAATATATATCCCGCCTTAACGTAAAATTTCATACCTTAAGGGGTTACCCCCACTTGCGATTTTGAAAAAATCGATTTTTTTTATTGCATTTTTTTTAAGTATAAGTATCCGGGCCCATACTTCTGTATGGGCCCGGAATAGATGATTCTATGTAAGTTTACAAAAAAAAATATTTTCTTCGTGTAAACTGAAATTGAAACTTTAAACGCGTTTTTCTCAAAATGGCATTTCTGAAGTCGGTGACCAAGATTACTCGAACACTAATGAACCGATCTTCTTGAAATTTTGCAGGCTTATTTAATACATAAAAATGTAGTCTTTAATCGTTCGATTTTTTTTCGAAAAAAAAATGGCCGTTTTATAGCCAAAAAACGGCCGTTTTTTTTCGTTAAAATCGAACCGTTAACTTTGACTGTCCGCCATTTTGTGAAAAATGAATATTTTTTAAAATCCTTCGATTAAAGACTAGTTTATACTTATATTTGACTAAATCCATCCGCATTTTTTTTTTCAGATGATCCACTTCGCCGCAATGTTGGTCACCGCAAACCGTGTATATAAAAACATTATTTCATTGACGGCCATTTGCCACTAAACAATGTAATATTTTTCAATAAAAAAATTACTGAAAGTTCTTCAAGATGTGTTCTTTAAGATGGTATATTGATCGATTAAAAAAGTTTCGTAGTTTTCTTTAAAAAAATTCATGAAAAAGGCCTTTTTTTGCGCTACAAGTGGGGGTAACCCGTTAAACTACTTTTATCTCTGGTCTTTCGTTGTGAAAAAATTCCAAAAAAATCGGAAAGCCTCAGTACAGTCCAGACAATAACATATATTTTTATTCCTTTTTAATCTTGGATCGTGGCCAACGCCCCAACCTCCTTAAGATGTGTCATGCGTATTCAAATAAACATGGATGAGGAAAAATTAGAAAATTCATTCGCACTAGTATAATCGCTGATAAATAATAATAATAATGATAACAACGGAGTAAGGAAAATGAGGATTCGATTTGCAGTGTTACATTTACCTGTCTTCCCCGTCGGTGTCTTTTGGCACTTTGATCACGTAATACACGTGACCCCCGTGTGTCGTGCTCATGGTATGACGTTTACTTCCTTGCAGTCGGACACGTATACGCGCGCTCACACGCGGGGCGAGATCTCACGAGTATTGTAAACTCTTGCGACCGATCATAATCGTGACAATTAAAAGCCGCTATCTGTGCCCAACGATCGAACTTTGTGCTCGCTCAGTCCTCGCCGTCCTCATGATTTATCCTTTTTTTCGCGCACCCTCTCTCTCTCTCTCTCTCTCTCTCTCTCTCTCTCTCTCTCTCTCTCTCTCTCTCTCTCCCTCTCGTCGCAGTATTTTCACTGCCGGAGAATCGAGTCTTTTAGACGTGGCACTCGCGAATTCTTGTTATTCCTGTAGTTCATTAAGGCCTTATATACGCGAAAAAATTAAAAAATTTTCATTTTTTTATTTTTCATTCCATTAGCCTGAACGGTTAGGAATATTTTGAGCTTTACAGAATTGAAAAACTCTGTAAAGCTATTGACTGAGGTAAGATTGCATTTATAACAGATACGGCGCGGCGCGCCCGACCGCCAACTTCAAAGCCGTTTTTCCACGATTCACTTTTTTGAACCTTGTGAAAGTTCTAACTCTCGAACGAAGGTTCAGATCGCTTTGAAATTTTTACAACATATTCTTAGTATCATCACCTATCGTGTGAACCACAGAAACAAAAATTTCGATGACACAAAACAATATAAAAAATAAAATACCGACGGACAATTGAGTAAAAAAATGTTAAGTTTCGAATTTTTATTATTAGGAGTACAACTTTGCAGTGACCGTTTTACTTAGAGAGCCACTGCGGCCGAAGTAGTGGCCCTAGCTCAATAAAAAAAGTGGCATTTTAAACTAGAGGCTCTGCCAATGTAAACAATTTACAAAAGCTAACGGATACGTGTATGCATTATAAAGTTATAGGCACTCAAACATGGCAACCTACGAACCGAATTCTCAGCATTTGCGGGAGGTTATGATTTACTTCTTCAACATCAAGAAATCTGCGGCTGGGGCCCACCGTTTGCTTGTAGATGCTTACGGGGAGGATTCTATTAGTGAGAAAACGTGTCGGCGGTGGTTTCAACGCTTCAAAAGTGGAGATTTTGAGGTCGAGAACAAGCATGGTGGCGGAAGGCAAAAAGTTTTTGAAGACGCAGAATTGGAGACCTTGCTGGACCAGGATTCGTGCCAAACTCAAGAGGAACTCGCCGAAACGTTAGGAGTAACCCAGCAAGCAGTTTCAAAACTTCTCCGGGATATGGGTATGATCCAAAAGCAAGGAAACTGGGTCCCGCATGAGTTGAAGCCGAGAGACATCGAGCGCCGATTTTTCACCTGTGAACAACTGCTCCAAAGACAACAAAGGAAGGGATTTTTGCACCGGATTGTGACTGGAGATGAAAAGTGGGTTCACTACGATAATCCTACACGCCGAAAATCATGGGGACTGCCTGGTCATATTCCGTCATCGACGCCCAAACCGAATATTCACGGATCCAAAGTGATGCTGTGTATCTGGTGGGACCAGCTGGGCGTTGTGTACTATGAGCTGCTCAAACCATCCGAAACCATCACAGGGGAACTCTACCGACGTCAGTTGATGCGCTTGAGTAAGGCACTCAAAGAGAAACGGCCACAATTCAACGAAAGACATGACAAGGTGATACTGCAGCATGACAATGCCCGACCCCATCTTGCAAATGTCGTGAAAAAGTACTTGGAAACGCTGAAATGGGAGGTTTTATCCCACCCGCCGTACTCTCCAGACATTGCCCCTTCCAACTATCACTTGTTCCGGTCAATGGCACACGATTTGGCTGACCAGCACTTCGGTACTTACGAAGAAGTCAAAAATTGGGTCGATTCCTGGATTGCCTCCAAGGACCAAGACTTTTATCGACGCGGGATTCGAATGCTACCTGAAAGATGAGCCGAGGTCGTAGCTAGCGACGGGCAGTACTTTCATTAAAAAATATGTAGCCACTTTTTTATAATAAAGCCTTAAACTTTTGAAAAAAACGGTCACTGCAAAGTTGTACTCCTTATATAATAATTTTTTTAAATAATATTGTTGGTTCACACCGAAGATACTTTCATTATGCAATTACAAATATGTTCATTTTTTTTCAGACACCCACATCGATGCCGAGAACTTTCACCATCAACGCGCGCGCAAAAAAAATACATTGCTTTATTATGTTATATCTCCGCCATTTGTTAATATTTCTGATTTTTTTTCACATATACCATGTGCATAAATGATCTGTAAAAAATGTTGTCAATATGTGCGTCATTTTTTTTAACGGCGTCTAGAGAAGTACCTTCGAAAATCGGCGAAATCGCGTATATAAGGCCTTAAACGCGCTAAAAAAACGCATTTTATTCGTCAAATATTCAAAGACACCGCAGCACGCGGTCTGGCACGCCGGAGAAACGTAAGCCGACGGATACGAAGCTTTCGCGGGCAGTTATTTAAAGCCGGATTTATTTTCGAGATTGCGCGAGCGAGAACGGCGAGTTGCTCTCCGGGAACGTCTACGTATGCCCATTGGACTTTGGAATTCGTTTTTCCGGAACATACTCGGGGACACTAGCTCACGAATTCTTATTCAGAGGTTTTTTTTGTCGCTCGTCCTCGTCGAACAACGATCGCGAAGCGTCGCAAAATCGGAGCCGAGAAACGCGAGTTCGGGCTGCCCGGTGTGACGCGTGAGAATGTGACGTTTCCTTTTTAATCACTGCTTTTTTTCAGAATTTAGACGTGAAAAATGCACGATGGAATATATTTAAAAATAATTAACGATATTTAGAAACTTCTTCAATAAAAATAAACGATGTTGAAAAAATTATTCAACGATAATCTGCAATATTGGATAATCTCTTAAAAAATAATCTGCAATATTGAAAAATCTCTTCAAAAATAATCTCCAATATTGGAAAATTAAAAAAAATAATATGCAATCATGAGAAACTTTGTTAAAAATAATACACGAACTGCGAAATAAAAAACAATATTTGAAAATCAATTTTTTTGGCTATTCTCGCGAGACGGGGCGGAACTGACGCTCACGAAATCTCGGAGTCGACTGGCTCGTGGCGACGACGAAGAGGATGCTTTTGCGCGTCTTTCTATTTTGGTTCTACACATATATACGCGCGCATACGTGCATTCTATAAACGTGTTGCTTACGAAAACGATTCCGCGATTTTTCTTACCGTAAAACGTTAATAAAACGAGCGACAAATGCACGACTTGTGTACAGAGCATTTTTTAAATCGTCGACGCTTCTAATTTGCCGTATACTCGTACGACTACGTTCGTCATTAGTTGAGGCCTCAGGCCACAGTAACAGGTATAAAATCATGTGCGAATTTAACTTTTTTTTTCGTATGAAAAAGTGATTCACTCGTAAAATTAATTACACATCTATTTAGTATGAATATCGAGCTGTTAGAAAATATATATATTTCTTTTCGATATACAGAATGGCCGACTACTAATATTTTCTTTTGTTATCTTTTTTAAGGCGCTCCGCGGCGTGACATTTAGCATCCACAATATTTTACCTAGAACAAAAAAACAAAAATTCTCGTCAATCTACATTAGAATACCTAGAGAAGTACGCACGGAATTTAAAAAATATTGTTTTATTCAAAAGTTGTAGGTATTTGAACTTAAGGGGTTACCCCCACTTGCGATTTTGAAAAAAATCGATTTTTTTATTGCATTTTTTTGAAGTGCAATTTGAAGTGCAGTTTTTTTTTTCATGCCCGGAATAGATGACTCTATGTAAGTTTACAAAAAAAAAATCTCTTCGTGTAAACTGAAATTGAAACTTTAAACGCGTTTTTCTCAAAATGGCATTTCTGAAGTCGGTGACTAAGATTACTCGAACACTAATGAACCGATCTTCTTGAAATTTTGCAGGCTTATTGAATACATAAAAATGTAGTCTTTAATCATTCGATTTTTTTTCGAAAAAAATGGCCGTTTTATAGCCAAAAAACGGCCGTTTTTTTTCGTTAAAATCGAACCATTAACTTTGACTGTCCGCCATTTTGTGAAAAATGAATATTTTTTAAAATCCTTCGATTAAAGACTAGTTTATACTTATATTTGACTAAATCCATCCGCATTTTTTTTTCAGATGATCCACTTCGCCGCAATGTTGGTCACCGCAAACCGTGTATATAAAAACATTATTTCATTGACGGCCATTTGCCACTAAACAATGTAATATTTTTCAATAAAAAAATTACTGGAAGTTCTTTAAGATGTGTTCTTTAAGATGGTATATTGATCGATTAAAAAAGTTTTGTAGTTTTCTTTAAAAAAAATTCATGAAAAAGGCCTTTTTTGCGCTACGAGTGGGGGTAACGCCTTAAGAAATGAATTTTCAGTGAAAAATCTCGTTATAACTGCTCATAAACTGCTAATAAAATGAAAAGTTTTCGATTAATCAGAAATTCCGTACATACTTCTCTGCGAAATGCAATTAGGAACATGACTTTTAAATTTGAAGTAAAACGAGTGAAAATTGTTGAAGTTATTTGTCACGCCAATTGGAAAAAAGTTGTTTCGAGAAATTTCGAGTAGTCGGCCATTTTGTACATCGAAAAAAATATATATTTTTTCTAACAGCTTGATATTTATACTAAATAGATGTGTAATTAATTTTATGAGTGAACCACTATTTCATACGAAAAAAATTTTAAATTCGCACATGATTTTATACCCGTTACTGTGGCCTAAGGCCTTCAATTTTATGGAAACTCTCGATCGTAAAAAAAAAGTAATGTCGTTTGAAGCGAAATTATTGCAGTTCGAAAGTCATTGGATTCTCTAGGGCATGATGTGGGTACATAAGGTTGCCGAGTGCACCAGTATGTGTGTGTGTTCAGATATGTACGGCGATTATCCGGCTCTCTGGCCTATGAGGGAACGTCGGGGATAGCCCTGACCCATTTAACGCCGAGTCACCCTCACCCGTCGATGAAAATTTCTCCCTCGGCTCTCTCTCTCTCTCTCTCTCTCTCTCCCCCCTTCTGTGTATATATATCCTCCCCTCTTACCCCCTTTCGTACAGATCGACTTTGTACCCTCGAATTGATGAAGCTCTATCGAGCCTCGGGACAAGGCTGAGGCCCATGATTCCATAATGAAATTGATAATGCGTTTTTTTCTATTCCTATTTAACGCGAGCGGTTTATCAGTCCTTGCGTTAAACAAAAACTATTATGCAAAAACGAAATCATATGAGCGAATGAGTCGTGCATTGTTCATTGTTCATTGACAAATCGCGAGTTGAAGAAGGGGGGGGGGGGGGGTCCGAGAATGGGATGAGTTTGAAGTATTGGTATCTTCGACTGCTAATCGATGTTAATTTCTGCTAAGCGAGAACACGCGCCTTCGTTCGACTTTTGTTCCCTTTTTGCTACCTAACGTGATAATTAACGTCACAATTGCATATTTCTTTGACCATCCATTGCGTGGGAGGCTTGCTCAGGATTCTCCAATTAACGCTGATTTTTTTTTCAAAGTCGTAGCTTCAAGAAAAAAAATATTGTGTTGATGAGAAACAATTCCAGAGAAATAATTATATAATGTGGAGACAACTTTCATTTTCGCATTTCTATATATATATAGGGTGTCCCGCTTATCTCTGCCGCCCGAAATAGCTCGGTAATTATCGATGTCACAAAAAAATGTTCAAGACAAAAGTTGTACGGTGTGAAGGGGGCCATCGAATGCGACCAATTTTTTTTATTTCGTTGGAGGCTCTGACGCACAGTGAAGGTCACCTCCACTTTTTTGAATGGAATGGTACACTTTTTTTCAATCATCTTGTGGAGCACCTCAAGCCGCATGACGAACATTAGGGGGTCAAAGTCGTTCAAGGTCATTCAAGGTCATCTATTAAAATGAAATACAAATCCAAATATCTCGGATCACTACCGAATATTTGGTAGTGATCCTAGATATTTAGATTTGTGTAATCAATAATGAGGGACAAGGTCAAGGTCAAGGTCAACTCCACGTTTTTAAAATGGAATGGTACATTTTTTTCAACCACCTTGTGGAGCACCTCGAGCCGCATAAAAAACATTAGGGGGTCAAAGTCGTTCAAGGTCATTCAACGTCACCTTTTGAAATGAAATACTATTTTTGAAATGAAATACAATTTTTTTTCATTATGTGTTGATTACTTTTGAGGAACAATACCAAATAATTTCCAACATCACCAAATAAAGAACCACCCGAATATATATATATATATGGTTCCATGTCACCTGATCACACGACAAAACAAACCTAAACAAACCCAAAAAAAACCCTCTCTCGCGTGGGGAGAATAATCAGAATGTGATATTTTATGGTTGTGATGTTTTGTCGTGGTGATATTTTGTCGTGTGATATTATGACATGCTACCATATATATATATATATATATAGTCTCCACATTCTGTATTTTGTTCTCTACTATACGGATTATAAATAATATAAAAGGGAATCGACAAAAATGCAAAAAACCCGTTGTTTCTCGCCAATAGTAGCTTTTTGTCCCCCTCGATCGATCTGCAATAGGCTGAGAGTGCGGCGCACACGAGCAGGACGTCAATTTAATAGCGCATAGAAATTTTAACACGGATGGTGCGCGAGGGTATCCCGGTTGTTTACGTGATGGAATGTGGGCCATGGGGTGGTTGGAGCGCAATAGGCGAGGAGGGTGTGCGGCGGCCAGTGACATGGTTTGTCTCGTTCCCCTGCCTTCGCCTGCGTATACATACATACATACTTACGTACACATCATACATATATAGAGGACATGCGAACGTGTTGGATGTAAACCGTGTGACTGGGGGGGGGGGGGGGGGATACACACAAGTGTATGTACATACGTATGGTCGCGCCGTATGTTACCTTTGTTCGTGATAGAAAGGTATTTTGACCCACCTACCCTGTCGTATGTACACGCCTTAAGGAATGGCACGGACAAATAAAAATCTGGATTAAAAATCAGCGTTAATGGCTTCTTTTTATGGTCACGGATGTCCAACGGAGCGACATAATTTAATCGCAGAGACGAATAAATCGTGAATGAAACTTCAATTGTTGTTCTAATTATTTAAGCATTATAATAATTGAAAAATTCCAATAATAACGGAAATGAAATTAGCCATGGGCGAAAAATAAGAAACGGGGCTACAGGAGGATTGGAGCTGGCAAAATAGTAGGATATTGGGAGGAAACGAAAATAAGAGGAGAAAGAAATGAAGTGTGGGCAAGGATGAGATGTTGCAACGTTGAAAGGGAAGAAAACAATGGGATTAAAGTTTGCATCGTTGGAATGCAGCAGAAGTTTTTTTTAATTTTATTCATTTCTCCATTTCTATCACAATCTATAATTTTTTTGTTGATTAAAATCGTGGATCTCTTATGGAGATAAGAATAAAATTTGAGCAATAGCAAACAATATTTACTTTCGTTGCATTCCAGCGGTGGAAACTTCAACAAAACGCAGATTTAGGTTGTAGATCGCTGACTAAGAATCCTAAAAGGTGTTCGCGTGATTTTCGTAGCTTTAAGGGACTATACCAAGTGTGACACTTTCAAAAAATCGTTTTTTGTTTCGCCTTTTTCGACAGTTTATACTTTCAAGAATATCCTGTTAAAATGTCAAGGCCGTATCTCTAATACTCCCCGAATGGCAGGCTCCTAAAGAGCAACCGGTCGTAGGTATTTAATCGATAGTTAAATCTTTAAACGCGTTTTTCTCGAACGGAGATTTTTCAAATTTGCTGATATTGTAACTCAAAGAGCAATTATCCGATTGACTTGAAATTTGAACTGAGTACTCTTGAATATATTTACTCTACAATGACGTAGGATATTTTTGATTGGACGAAAATTGACGATTTGTCATTGAAAAAAACGAACATTTTATAGGCAAGAAGACTTTTTTTCATAACTACGCCATTTTGTTAGATTTTGATATTTTTCCAAAATCCTACGTCATTGTACAGAAAATACCTCCCGCTTTAACGACATTTTTTTCCTTTTTCGGTTTCAGCTACTCAATCGGCCGGAATCATGTCAGCAGTGGAGGAACTTTATTTTGGCGCCTCCGAAGGCAGCGCATAAGTCGCTTGGTCTCAATATTTGTCTATAAAAAAATTATGTAATATAGGTCAATATAGCCAAATATATTCTTAATTTTCCGAAACATTTAATTTGGTACTTTTCTTCCAAAAAAATTCCCGAAAAACACCCAAATTTTCAGCGTTCACTCTGGTACAGCCCATTAATCTGCCAGACGAAATTTGGAAAATTATAAAAAATTCATTCTCGCAGCATTCCAACGATGCAAGCTTCAACGTCACAGGAAACAAGGGCTATAGGGACATAAACTACCGGAGAATGCGAACACAAGTAGAGACACGCTATCACCCATATGCAAGAGTGAAAATGTGAAGGAAATCATCAAAAGAAGTTGTAGATGATTTGACAAAATAGGTAAATCGCAGTGCAGGGGAAAACGTGAAGGCGAAAATAGAGCTTGCCGTTGGAGGGAGGGTCGGTGCGCGAACTGTGATAACATGAAGGGGGGGGGGAGGGCGTTCTGTTGAAAACCCCGAAAGGGATACCTGTGATATAAACTACTCCCATATTAATGAAAATAATAATATATATGCGCATGTTATACTAATAATCAGGATGAAGAAGATAACAATACTGATAGTAATCATGTATTCATATGGTATTGAAATTTGCATTGTTGAAATGCAACAAATTTTTTTTCTTCGTATTTCCAATTTTTCTCGGCCCATTTACGCCACGAAAAAATAAAAAAATCAAGAAGTTTCGTTGCATTCCAACGATGCAAACTTCATCATCGTATATTCATAAACGAAGATGGAAAACTACGGACGGCCAACGGTTTGCCTGAGGGAGAGAGCTAGGTACATTACGAACGGAAATCCAACAAAATTGGGAACGGAAATGAAATGAGCCATGGAAAAAACGGAGGATCAGCAAATATATACAATCACAAAAGAAGTGGTGATCTGACGGTATGGGTCAATCGAAGTGCAGGGAAAACTCAAAAGACGAAAATCGTAGTTAAAAAAGTGTCCTAAAAAAATTGTAGGTCTGCGCTGTTGATGAAATCTCGGAGATGAATCATCCGAAACAAAAAATCGAACGGTTTTAGATTCAGTATGTTAACAGCTATAGCCCATACCATACTATTTTTGATATATGCAAAAATAACAAGCTGGCAGACATTTTTCGAGAAAAAAAAGCAAAACAAAAACGTGTTTTTTTCACTGTTTTTGGCAAAAAAAAATACTAAATATCAAAATTAAAAAAAATCCTTGATATCCGCTGTAGTTGTAAAGAATATGTGGTTAAAATTTCATAAAGATCGGTTCAGTAGTTTTAAAGACTCTATCAACAAGCCGTCGAAAAACATTGTTGCGAGAAAAACGCGTTTAAAGTTTGTTTGGGTTACATAAATACATTACATTTTTTAAATGTATTTCGAAAGTGTATTTATTAAGTGTAACAACTTTTATATCAATATCTATAATATAAACTTATCAAAAAAATCATGAAAATAGCCTTTTTAGCGCCTAAAGTGAGGAGACCCCTCAAGTAAAAAATGTAAGTAAGAAAAAGACATTTTATGACGTTGTATTATAATCTTAATGGGAAAAAAATATGTATAGGGGCGGTACTGTGTAAAAACCCGAAAGGTTGTACCTGGGAAATAAAACTCGCTTAAGGGTGGCGTCCGGTTCTCGAAAATCACCAAAACTTTTTCCAGGCTACTTTCTGGAGCTCCCTAATGCGAATATCGAAAAAGAAAATGTGTGATACCTGTACGTCGGGAGATACGATTTTTTTTTCGATTTTTTTCGATTTTTCAACCTCGCTTAAGGGTGGCGTCCGGTTCTCGGAAATCACCCAAAGTTTTTCCAGGCTACTTTCTAGAGCTCCCTAATGCGAATATCGAAAAAGAAAATGTGTGATACCTGTCCGTCGGGAGATACGATTTTTTTTCGATTTTTTTCGATTTTTTTCGATTTTTCAACCTCGCTTAAGTGTGGCGTCCGGTTCTCGAAAATCACCCAAACTTTTTCCAGGCTACTTTCTAGAGCTCCCTAATGCGAATATCGAAAAAGAAAATGTGTGATACCTGTCCGTCGGGAGATACGATTTTTTTTCGATTTTTTTCGATTTTTCAACCTCGCTTCAGGGTGGCGTCCGGTTCTCGAAAATCATCCAAACTTTTTCCAGGCTACTTTTTAGAGCTCCCTAATGCGAATATCGAAAAAGAAAATGTGTGATACCTGTACGTCGGGAGATACGATTTTTTTTCGATTTTCACCCCCGCTTAAGGGCGATTTCTCGGAGACGTACATGGCGGATACATGTTTTTTCTTCACCAAACACATAAAGCAACCAGTTGATCATCAAAAATGGAGAATCCAAAAAAAAAAATTTCGTTGCGTTTGCAACGATGCAAACTTCAGTATCATTAATATATTCATACAACACTGCCCATTCATTACTTCGTATATATTTTGATAACCGACAGACTCCAAAATTAATTAAAAATCGTGGATGATTAATAATCATTATCCATTATTATTTATGAATAATCATGGATAATTAATAATCATTATCCATTATCACCAATGAATAATAATAGATCATTACCATTAATTATCCAATATCATTAATGAATAATCATGGATAATTAATCGTAATTATCCATTATTATTAATTACGTTATACGATACATCTGTACAAGTTTATTCATCAATTTGTTCCCCCATACATTTTGTTTACAACCGGCAGGATTATTGATCCACGTTCGTCAATTCGACACCGATAATTTTTTTTTTCTAATCACTTATCCGTTTTTTTTATTCCCCTTTGTTTTTCATCCGTTTCGTGTCTCTCCTCTCGAGAATTGAGGTCGCGGTTCGACGTGCGTGAATCACGCGGACAAGAGCTAACGAGGACTGATGAGGGGAACGAGCCGCGAATATAAACGACCGGTGCTCGACGTTCTCGCGGAAGTGACTCGAGCGAGGATTAAGATAAAAAAAAACGAGAACGAAAAAAAGTCGCGACGCAAAAATTAATTAAAAAAGAAAAGGAATAAATTGCTTTGAGGCAGGTCACGGTCTTCTCAGGCCGGCGCGATTCAATTCCGTTTTCGTTCCGCGTCACGCGTACGCCCTCCGTCTTCGGTACTATCTTTGGCACGGGCATGCATGTACGTACATACATAGAAACGGGATCGCGGCGAGTGCGCTAACTCTTTCGCAACGGAGGACCTTGCCAAGGGTGTCATCGACTCATCCCCGTGAGAGCTATTTACACGGACATTCAACAGTTAAGTGTTTGCGAAACGAGGAAATTCATCGATTCGCTTACGTCCACAAAGAGACCCCCCTTTCCCGCCTCTACTCCACCCGAACGCTCGGAACAGAAAAATAGCAAAAATTGCCATTTTGTGTACCGTAAATAAATAAATAAATAAATAAATATATATATATATATATATAATAAATAAATATATTTTTTATTAACATTTCTATTGTACGGGGTCTTTCCCCTTATTGCATTCCCACCATGTTCCACCTATATATATATATATATATATATATATATATATATATATATATATATATATATATATATATGTATATGTATATATATATATATATATATGTATATATTGATATTTGTTTTTACATGGCTGCTCATTGCTCACGATCCCGTGAAAGGGTTGTAGGACGTGCTTTTCGCTATCAAATAACCCAGTAATGCTTTATGCAAAAGTGAACCATTTTCGAGATATTATTTTTTTAAGGGGTTAGGTCACTCTAGAATTTTCGAAAAATCAATTTTTTTTCTTCATAAAGCAGAAAAGAAATGCAAGAGCAGGACGATAATCTGGAAGGCCAATTGTATGGTGCAGGTATCACGGATGAAAGGTATTGCAAAATTATTCATGATTTTCTACTACTCAAAACTTGAAACGCGTTTATCTCAAAACTGCATTTTTTAAGCTGGCCGGAAACATAACTCAGACAATGTTCAACCGATTCACTTGAAAGGTTAAATGTATCTTGAAAAATACATTGTCTCTGGAAGTACGTAGGATTTTTTTTTATACTGCATAGTTTATTTGTTGTCAACAATTATTTGACGATTTTTTAAGCAAATTTTTCACTTTCCACTTTAGAAGTACGCCATTTGGCCAAAAATCAATATATCGAAAAAATCCTGCTTCTATAGCAGTTATTATATATAATCGAAACAAATTCATTGGCTCGTTATAATTAAAAAATTGCAGGAGCTGTTTGTCCGGCCGTGGACCCAGGGAAAACGGAGACGTTATCGCAAAAAGGCTGCACAGCCGCCATTTTGAAATTAATCGCTTCAAAAAAATTATTGTATACAGTCACTGATATGTATGATAAACATCCTTTATTGTAATCTCGATTTATTTTGTAGTTTTTCAGAAAAAAAAATCCCCGAAAAGCCTATTTGTTCGGCCTCAGGCCTTAAGTGAGGGGTAGGCAATTTTAAATCAATTTGAAAAAACTATTGTATGGAATCAACCGTTTTTTTTATATTCGTAGTTTGAGAAAACAGTAACAAAGATTATGAACAATAAATTAAGGATAATCTGCAAAAAAAAATTAGTTAGGGGTCCAAAACTCTAATAATTATTCTTATTTTATTGTTGACTAGCTGTCGTACCCGGCTCCGCTCAGGTGCGAGTGCATTTTTCGTCGACTTATCCGAGAGCCTCCTTGCATACCATGTTCGCTGTTCTTCCCCCAGGAGCGAGCAGGTGGAGATCCCTTGCTGAGCTCACCCGTGAGCAAGCTACGTATAGCCCAATAAAAAAGACGGACAACCCAGCACTTTTTACCGTAGAATATGAATTTTTTACTGAAGGTAGATGGTTGCGTACTGAAAGTAACCCCAATAAAATGTTGCCCCTCACTCGACGCAACCCTAAGAAATAGGGGTTGAAAACTTAAAAATCGCCGTATCTCGATAATGAATAGCCCGATAAAAAAAGGTTTCAAACAAAAGTTGTTTGGAATAATAAAATTCGTATAAAGTTATCTGACGTCCAACCCCCTATCTTTGAAAATAGCGGCACAAAAACGTTTCGAAAATTCGGGGTTGATGCGTGGTGCTCTCGTGTTTTTGTGCCGCTATTTTCAAAGATAGGGGATTGGACGTGAGATAACTTTATACGAATTCTATTATTCCAAGCAACTTTTGTTTGAAACATTTTTGGATCGGGCTATTAATTATCAAAATACGCCGATTTTTAAGTTTTCAACCCCTATTTCTTAGGGGGTGAGTTGAGGGGCAGCATTTTATTGGGGTTACTTTCAGTATGCAACCATCTATCTTCAGTAAAAAATCATATTCTACGCTAAAAAGTGCTGGATTTTCGTCTCTTTTACTGGGCTACAGGTGGAGATCCCTTGCTGAGCTCACCCGTGAGCATAGCTGGCCATAAGCGAAACATTCTACGCCACACATTTTTAGGGTTAGACCTTGTGCCTTATTTATGGTCATGACAAAGCATATTCTAATTGGGAACTGCAGGTGCTTGAACTGAAATGGCACAACCGCTGGAATCATTGGGATCCTCGGAATTATTACTCGTTCTCCTGTCGCGCAACCAGTTAGAACCGTGGCTTCTATTACGAAGTTTTTGAGACTATTCACTTGTAAGCAGGTTCCGTTGCATAGTTTGGGTGGAATCAAATTTCTCACGAGAATTATACGTGCGCCGACTTTTATTTCGAGTTGGTGTATTGGAAGACCGGATGGATTTAGTGAGTTTACAAACTCTACGGGGTACCGTATCGCTTTTTCTCGCTGGACGACTGTATCTTTTGATTTGTACGTTTTTGTCACCGCGTTGAATTTCTCTAAGATATATACATTCATCTCGTTGACAATTCCATTTGTCGGTGCCAGGTTCGCCCTCTCTCTGCAACAGGATAGTCGTTTTCCTGATAGGCCTCGGATATCAGGGTATATGGACTCAACTAAATGTTCAATGTCGTTTTCTATAACGCGTAACTCTGGAATATCCACAGATACCTTTGTATCCTGTTCCGGAAGGTTGTCATTTGCCAATTTTATCCGAGTTTCAGCGAATATAGAGATTTCGTTATCGGTACATATAACGGCACGCATATTAACAGATAGAGACAGCTTCTCCACTTCTCGCCATATACAGGATCGCTTTGGACACGCGTTGACCTCATCTGGAAGCGTTTGTCTGAAGTCTTCCACAAACAACACGGCTCCCTTTGCTAAGAGTGACGCCTCCTGTCTTCGAATTGACGTCGTTCTTTCTGTGTCCGCTTTCGCAATTTCTCGTGATGCACTTCCTTTTCGCACCTGCACTGTTGCGACGAAGTGCGGATTTTCTTTTCGGCATTATGAAAACGTTATATTGATCTCTGTTTCAAATACGTCGGTCACGTCAAATGAAAACAGAAATAGTAGACTTGACGTGTCGAGGGGAGCGCCGGGTAGCTCGCAAGCGGATGTTTTCGGCGTCGACATTTTTTTACTGCGATGCTGACATTTCTGTTCGACATTTTTGTTAACTGCTCAGCCCCCCGCTAACCTACCGTAATGGGGCGTAGCTTGTAACCTGCACCGGAAAATACGCCACACACTGGTGAGAACGGCAGGACGATAGGACCATTGGTTCGGAAGTTCATCGCGGACAGACAAAAAACGGACTTTCATTTATAGGTATAGAGAAGAGAAGAGACAAGAAAAGGTAACGCTTTTTTTGCTGTTTCCTCAAACTGCACATAATAAGAAAGTTTAATTCCATACAACAGTTAAGGGGTTAGGCCACAGTAACGGGTATAAAATCACGTGCGAATTTAAATATTTTTTTTCGTATGAAAAAGTGATTTACTCGTAAAATTAATTACCCATCTATTTAGTATGAATATCAAGCTGTTAGAATTTTTTTTCGATGTACGAAATGGCCGACTACTCGAAACTTTTCGAAACAGCTTTTTCAAATTGGCGTGACAAATAACTTCAACAATATTCACTCGATTTACTTCAAATTTAAAAATTACGTTCCTAATTGCATTTCACAGAGAAGTACGTACGGAAGTTCTGATTAATTGGAAATTTTTCATTTTATGAGCCGTTTATGAGCAGTTATGACGAAATTTTTCACGGAAAATTCATTTCTCAAGTTCAAATACCTACAACTTTTGAATGAAACAATATTTTTTAAATTCCGTACGTACTTCTATAGGTATTATAATGTAGATTGACGAGAATTTTTGTTTTTTGTTCTAGGTAAAAAATTGTGGATGCTAAATGTCACGCTGCGGAGCGCCTAAAAATATAATAAAAGGAAATATTAGTAGTCGGCCATTTTGTGTATCGAAAAAAAAAATATTTTCTAACAGCTTGATGTTCATACTAAATAGATGTGTAATTAATTTTATGAGTAAATCACTTTTTCATACGAAAAAAAACTTGTTAAATTCGCACATGATTTTATACACTGAAAAAAAAATTCGTTCATCCATCCAAAATTCAGTTGGTTTAACAAAATGTATCTTTAAATACATTCAACTTGATTTTTGATTGGCATAACAAAACGGTATAGTTGGTGATAAAATAGTATAGTGGTGTGAACTGTAGCTTATTTAGCATGTCTGAGCAACTGTTAAAACAACAAAATTTCGAGACAACAACATGCATTTCGCTCATTCAACGATTCTTTTTTCTCAGTATACCCGTTACTGTGGCCTAACCCCTTAAAACAAAACTAATTTCTAAAGTTGCCCAGCTCTCACGTAAAAAGATTATAAAAATAATATCTCGAAAATGGTTCACTTTTGCATAAAGCATCACTGGGCTATTCGATTGATTATTTTATTTTTATAGTAGCAGTAGTAGTAATTTGATTTCCCAGGTGTCCGAAGTTATACCATTTCAGGTTTTTACACAGTAACTCCATCTATACACATTTTTTTCCTTGTAAGACTATAATACGACGCGAAATAATTAATTTTTCTTGCTTACATTTTTTGCTTCGCTGGCTCAGCCATTCTCACATACTGGCACGCTTCTTTCACCGGCCCTCCCTTCAACGCGCGCTCCGTTTTCGCTTTTAAGTTTTCCCCTGCACCGCGATTCACCCATACCGTCAGATCATCTGCCACTCCTTTTTTTTTTATTGCTTCCTTCATTTTTTCGCATTCACATATGTGTACCAGGGTCTCTACTTGTGTTCGACATGACCGACTGTTTGTATGTGCATAGCCCTTGTTTCCTTCCCAACGTTTCCTCATCTCATTTTTGCCCACGCCTCCTTTGTTTCTCCTTTTATTTCCTTGGCCTCCCAACAATCTTCTATTCCAAAGTTCCCCTTCCTGTCTTTGTACCCGCCGCAGGACGTTGGCTTCTCCATTTTACTCGAGTCTTCCTGTATTTCATGGTCAATTTTTATTTAGCTAGTCCACCCTATTGCCAGCGCTACTTCTCGTGTATCCTTGTGTATTTTATTTTATATTATATTCGTATTGTTATATTATTTCTATTTTTCATATATATATATATAGGTCAAATTAAAAAACCCGTTTCTAAAGGAAAACAAGGATTAATTGTTTTGAAAATTGTACAAAATATTAAATTTATGAGTGAGGGGGGAATTAAAAATTCGCGACAATTGGAAATTTCGAAGCTCTTGAGCGACCACTAAATATTCGTTGGTCGGTTAGAGCATTCGCGAGCTTAATTTCAAAATTGTAAAGCGTAAAATTCATGGGTGAGAAGTAAACGAAAAAACAAAATAATCGACTTTTAATGAAAATTTAAATTTTTTGTAGGTTAGAGCGACCTCTAAATTTTCTTTGACTGTTCGCAGCTTTCGCGACAATTTTTTTCTTCTTAACAGTAGATAGTTGGATGCTGAGAAAAAGGAAAAAAAATAGAGCTCAAATTTGTTCCACCCTATTTATATGCTTATTAATACCTAACGCAACTTAATTTATACCTAACGTAAAACACGTATATGTTTGAACATGTACTGTATATATGTAATACACACGCAAAAACATTATACGTAACATATGTTACGTAGAGTAGGTAGAATTAATTCCGGACACGTCATTTTTTTTGTAAACTTCGCTTATCCTGATGTCTTTACGTTAAAATCACTTATATTTTATATTCTCGTCGAAGTAGGGGCTTATTAAGGCAAATATTAAGGGGAAACATTATAGATTCAAATAAAAATATCAAAGTATAATTTCGGCGTAGCAGAATATATATTTTTTGCGTAAATATTTAAAAAAAAGCTCATTTCTATTAAAAGTGTCCAGAATTAATTCCACTAGTGTATACCCACGTACACACATTACGGATTATAATGTTTGAGTTTGCATCGTGGAATGCAACGGAAATCAATGAGTTTTATTTTTTAATTCAATTCTTATTTAAACAATGAATCAAATTTTAATAAATATATTTAATTTAATAAAAATGAATAAAATTTTAATAAATATGATTCAATAAATATGAATATTAATAAATATGATTTAATAAATATAATTGCTCCAATTTTTCTTGGCCGATCTAAGCTACGTAAGACCCTCGATCTTTTTTACGTGTTCTCATCAGAGATTATCGTCTTGAAGTTTGCATCGTTGGAATGCAACGGAAACATTATTTGTTCGTAAAACCCGATTTTCTCTGGTACATTTAGGCTAATCTGCTAAATCTGCAAAAAAGATTTTACGAATTTTAGAAAATTATACGAATAAAGAAATTTAAAAAAAAACAAAGGAGAATTTCCGTTGCATCCTAACGATGCAAAAATCATTATAAATTCATGAGTTCAATTTGCAATGAAAGGCTTTGAATGTCAATAAAAATAAATGAAAAAAAAAGAAAGAAATCGTTGGATTCCAACGTAGCACACTTCAACGTGGTTTACGGATTAAGAAAAGTCCACTCGTCATTAATACCGAACACCGCGATTCCCATTCAATCCTCTTAATGACGACGACAAGATTAGACTACGAGAGAGACGGAGAGATACATAAAGAGAGAAAGCGTCGAAAAAACGAATCGACATTTAACTTCGATCGATTCGGATTTCCTTCTCGAAAAGCCTCGTCGTCCTCGTCGCACTTCGTATCCGTCGCTCACGCTCGCTTAATTAGCACAAACGTATTATACGCGCACCACCGTTCACCTTGAAAGCGAGAATCCTTCGCGTCTCGTATCGTGTCCAACGCAAGCGCGTTTTCGTCATCGACGATCGCCACGTAAAAGTACTGCCCTCGCCTCATCGAATTTCGCCCTTGTAGCGCACGAATTTTCCGTTATCTATTTCTCAATCCAATCGATTTCCGTCTCACAAATTTCGCGAACAAAAAAAACAAACCAACAAGAACTAAACCCGAGAAAATATTAATCCGAGTAAGCAGTGAATGGCTGCATCGATAAATTAATAAATTAATGGCACGTAGAAATTGATAAGCTGAGAGAGACTGAACGATCGAGGTACAACGAGCGAAAAAAGAAAAACAAAGAACAAAAAGAATACCGAGAAGAACGTTTTTTTTGGTTCTTGAAGGTATTTGACGATTTGAGTGCATCCGATAGGCGGTCAGTCGGTCGGTCGGTCGGTGCAGCAAACACGTCCGTCGTCGTTGCAGCCGACGTAGAGCGCGACTGGTCGCTGGTTTGCTTGCAGCGCCTCTGCTGCACAACCCACCCACACGCTATATCGATCCTCCATCCTATCCTCTCTTCTTCCTCTGTAGCACATTTTCCACGCATACGTATATATATTTATATATATTTGTGTGTGTGTATGCATACATGTATGGGTATGTATGGGACATTCCACGCCATTTCACCCGGCCCGTGACCCCGACCATTTTTTGTTTTCCTGATTTTTTTTTTTGTAAAATTGTACCCCATGAAACGAATATCCACACCAGTTTACAGATTTTTCTCTCTTCTCTTTTAGGAGTTATCATTTTCCAAAAAGTGTCGTTTTCAGAAGTTTTGGAAACGTTTAAACGCCGATTACTCCTGAACTAATCGAGATATCGACAAATGTCACTATATAACTTTTTTTTCATTTTGAAGCATACTTTCGTTAAGGGGTTACCCCCACTTGCGATTTTGAAAAAATCGACTTTTTTTTATTGCATTTTTTTGAAGTGCACTTTGAAGTGCAGTTTTTTTTATGCCCGGAATGGATGTGTCTATGTAAGTTTACAAAAAAAATGTTTTCTTCGTGTAAACTGAAATTGAAACTTTAAACGCGTTTTTCTCAAAATGGCATTTCTGAAGTCGGTGACCAAGATTACTCGAACACTAATGAACCGATCTTCTTGAAATTTTGCAGGCTTATTTAATACATAAAAATGTAGTCTTTAATCGTTCGATTTTTTTTTCGAAAAAAATGGCCGTTTTATAGCCAAAAAACGGCCGTTTTTTTTTTTCGTTAAAATCGAACCATTAACTTTGACTGTCCGCCATTTTGTGAAAAATGAATATTTTTTTAAATCCTTCGATTAAAGACTAATTTATACTTATATTTGACTAAATCCATCCGCATTTTTTTTCAGATGATCCACTTCGCCGCAATGTTGGTCACCGCAAACCGTGTATATAAAAACATTATTTCATTGACGGCCATTTGCCACTAAACAATGTAATATTTTTCAATAAAAAAATTACTGAAAGTTCTTCAAGATGTGTTCTTTAAGATGGTTCGATTCGATTGATCGATTAAAAAAGTTTTGTAATTTTCTTTAAAAAAATTCATGAAAAAGGCCTTTTTTGCGCTACAAGTGGGGGTAACGCCTTAAGAAATATGAAAACAATTATCAATTATCAATGTCAACGTTTTTTTGCTTCTAGAGTGAAAACTATTTTTTGTAAAGATGATAGCCATTTTTTATTTTTTTCAAAAAATTCTCTAAAATAGAGTGACCCATTCTATGAATTTTAAGACTGGTCTCATCGTGGGCCCCTTCTTCTTTCCATTTTTTTTCGAATTAATCATATTTGTCTTAGAAGATTTTTATCATTTTAATCTCCCATAATGCTATTCATGATTTTGTGTTTTGCAATTCGCCTTCGTCAGGCCTGAAACGGTTTACTTTTAATTTGTGCGGAATTTAACGAAAAAAAATGATTTTTTTATTCAAAATGATTTCCATTTCCAAACATTCCGAAATCGACATTTTTGGAAAATTATAACTCCTAAAAGAGAAGAGATTAAAATCTAAAAATTGGTGTGGATATTCTTTTCATGGGGGACAATGTTAGGAAAAAAAAATCAGGAAAACCAAAAATGGTCGGGGTCACGGGTTATATGAAATAGCGTGAAATGTCCCATATATACATACATATATATATATATATATATATATATATATATATATATATATATATATAAATATATATATGAGGCATTCCACGTCACTTCAGCCAGTAAAAAAAAGTTCACAAATAATTTTGAAAAATCGAGTTACTTTGTTGAAAAATATTCACCGAATGTCGACATTTTTTGAAAATTTCTGACGTTTTTTCTCGTTGATTACCATTTTCTAATATTTTTCCATTCAAATGGCTGTATCTTTGGCAGGATTTGATGTATTTACATTCGTAAAAAACGAAAATGTGCGTCTTTTTCTAGCTTTCAAGAAAAAAATTTTATTTAGATTTTATTGACCAAGTCGAACGTCCGTTTCACGGCAAAATATGCAAAAATATTTTTTTTCTCGAGGAAAGACACTCGTTATTTTATTTTTAAGAATTTCCCCGAATTGTGAATACGAAAAACAGATTTTTCGTATTTTTTATATTATGGGATTCCTCAACACCGTTAAGTAACAGCTATTTTTATTAAAAAAATTTTTTTTATTAATATTCGATTGAAGACTGTGGAGCACTCGCTGTATGTTTACCAGGTTTTTGAAATACATATGACATATATGACATATATGTCATGTGTATTGGAGCCTTGGAGTGCTCCACACTCTTCAATCGAATATTAATTTTAAAAAATTTTAAACAAAAATAGGTATTACTTCACGGTGTTTAGGAATCCCATAATATAAAATATACCAAAAATCCATTTTCCGTATTCACAATTCGGGGATATTTTAAAAAATAAAATAATGAGTGTCTTTCCTTGAGAAAAAAATATTTTTGCATATTTTGCCTTGAAACGGATGTTTGACTTGCTCAATAAAATCTCAATTAATTTTTTTCTGAAAGGCTATAAAAAGACGCACATTTTCGTTTTTTACGAATGCAAATACGTCAAATCCTGCCAAAGATACAGTCATTTGAATAAACAAATGTTAAAAAAATGGTAAACAACGAGAAAAAACGTCAGAAATTTAAAAAAATGTTCGACACTCGGTGAATATTTTTCAACAAAGTAACTCGATATTTCAAAATTATTTGTGAACTTTTTTTACTGGCTGAAGTGCCGTGGAATGCCTCATATGCATATACGTACTACATAGAAGTATGCCTCTCTTTCCCTCCGCCCTCTCCTCTATCGTTGCCGCTCATTCTCGCTTTATTTTTCTCTCTTTTCTAGTTCCATCACCATGGCGGAGGTGCTGCTGTCGAGGACTAGTGCGCCCATAGTTTCGAGCGAACCTACATATATACATTCGATTCATCGGAGGTGCACTCCTCTGGTAGAGGGACACACTGTCTCCTTTGCACCTGCTGAAGCGTAGACGACCCTCCCTACCATGTAGGGTGACTGTCAATTCGCACCTGCCAAAAGTGCATGTGTACACACATTGGGCTGTCCGGATCGAACTTACGGACGCGTTTTCTTTTTATTGTAACCTCAGAAGTATCGAGGGGTTAAGGTACTGTGAATATGACGAGCACTCGTTCGTCGCTTGAGGCAACTCAAATTGAAGAGGAAGGTCCAACATATGGTGCAGAAATAGCAGGTTGAAGGTAAACTTATGATTACAAGGATAGCATTGCTAGTAAAACTTTCAACGCGTTTTTCACGAAACTGCGTTTTTCAAAACGGTGTACACTATTTCTCGACATCTAATGAACAGATTGATTCAAAATTTGGTACAAGAATTCAGTGCAATAGTAATTTAGTCGTGACCGACGCATTTCATCTTAACATTTTTTTCATTAGTTATTAAAAATAATTGTCATTTTTCCTTGAAAAAATCGAAATAAAAAATTTAATTGTTTTTTTTTATGATTGAAAAACGATAACGAAAAAAAGCTCGTTCGGGTCTTAGCCAATATTATCTACTTTACGAAAAAAATGCTTTTTTCAGATCAACCGGGTGGCCAAAATCAAGTACGCCTTTGAGTCCGTACATTTTCTAACAGCTTGATATTCATACTAAATAGATGTGTAATTAATTTTGTGAGTGAATCACTTTTTCATACGAAGAAAAAATTGTCAAATTCGCACATGATTTTACACCCGTTGCTGTGGCCTAAAGCCTTAAGGGGCTATACCAGTGTGAAAAGCTTCAGCCTCTCAGCAGGTCTCATTGTATGAGCCAGGTATAGCTGATCAGCAGTTTTTATGGTAAATATCATTTTATCTTGCAAAAATCGATAGTTAAGTCTTCAAACGCGTTTTTCTCGAAATGAGATTTTTCAAATTTGCTGACATTGTAACTCAAAGAGCAATGATCCCATTGACTTGAAATTTGAACTGAGTACCCTTGAATATATTTACTCTACAATGACGTAGGATATTTTTGATTGGATGAAAATTGACGATTTGGCATTGAAAAAAACGACCATTTTATAGGCAAGAAAACATACTTTTTTCATAACTACGCCATTTTGTTGGATTTTGATATTTTTCGAAAATCCTACGTCATTGTACAGGAAATACCTTCCAGTTTAACGACATTTTTTCCTTTTTCGGTTTCAGCTACTCAATCGGCCGGAATCATGTGAGCAGTGGAGGAACTTTTTTTTGGCGCCTCCGAAGGCAGCGCATAATTCGCTTGGATCTCAATATTTTTCGATGAAAAAATTATGCAATATAGACCAAATATAGCCAAATATATTCTTAATTTTCCGAAACATTTAATTGAGTAATTTTCTTCCGAAAAATTCCCGAAAATCACCCAAATTTTTACCGTTCACACTGGTATAGCTCCTTAAACGCGTTTTTGTCGAACCTGTTTTTCAAAACGGTGTACACGATTCCTCGATATCGAATGACCGGATTGACTTGAAATTTAGTACACTCGGTCAGTGCAATAGTAGTTTAGTCTTGAACGACGTTTTTCTTCTTCACATTTTTTGTTTCATTACTTTCGAACAATTGTGTGGGATTTTTTCTCGAAAAACCGAAAAAAAATTTCGAATTTTTTTTTTGAGATAACGGAAATACGATAACGGAAATACGATAACGAAAAAATCTCGGTCAAGTCTTAGCCAGTGTTATTTATTTTGAGAAAAAAAATCGTTTTTTTTTCCCAGATCAACCGTGTGACCAAAATCGAGTACACCGTTGAGCCCCTCACGTTCAAAGTCCCTTACGTGATTGTTTATAACTGCTTTAATTATTAATATCTTTTATAAAATTTGATACACAACTTTGTTAATGTACATACAAATAAGTGTCCAAACGATTTTTCAATTACCTTATTCCTTTAAAATTGTTCAAATAATCCTGATTTTCTGGTCGTCACAGTAGTCTAACCCCTAAAAGTGATTTTACCAAAATTTTAAAATGGTTCAGAGATACTCTCTTCCACCATTAAGGGGGAAATACCTTTAGGCGAGGAAAAAATTGGCTGATTTTCATGATTTTTTTGTTTAACCAAGTATTTTTTATTTTGATTAATCTTTTAAAATGGCGAAGATGTGGCACAGTCTTCTAAACTGCATTTTCAAAAGTCGCGACACGTAATGCTAAAAAACAATTCGACCAATTCTGATGAAATTTGGTATAAATCTTTCTAACCTTAATGTCTAAAGCATGACTCCAAGTGTTTTTGAAAATTAAAAAAAAAAGTCTTTTTTATTGCAAATTGTCGCCATATTTTACGGAAAATTCAATATTTTTGTTTCATCGATCTTCAACATTTTCTCACTTTTTCTTGGTTTAAATTCTTTCGGAGTTTTGATCTATTGGAGTAGTAGTAGTAGTAGTAGTATTTATTTCAGGTATACCCCTTCAGGGTGTTTACACAGACGAAATCCCCCCTACATGTTCCTTTCCCCTTACAAGTTTTTCCTTAAGTCTACTTATATTCTACTTACATTTTGCATATCGTTTCCACACCCGCATTTTTCTTTCGTTTGTTACTTTTCCAATTAGTTTCTCGAATTGCTTTATGTACATTCTATTGGAGTAGTATTTTTTTTGGAGTTTTGAGCGTTCTGATCGATGAAAGTTCGGAATTTCAACCCGGCCCCCAAATTTGAATATAGTTTTGGATATTATAGCCAATCGTCCATGGCACGATGTCCTTTTTTTAACAGTCGCGAGTATGTAAGCCGAGATCTTCGAGATCGTCCGTTCGATACACCCATCACTGTGGCGAAAAAGTTGGCCAGGTATTATTTTTGTTCTTACACGCCACGCACGAGTCTTGTTGAACTTGGCGGGTCAATTCGTTGAGCCAAGAGTCAGTTAACTGCATATTGGCAAACTCCAATATATATATATATATATATATATATATATATATATATATATATATATATATATATATATATATATATGGGGCAAAAGCGTTTGAGGCTATTTTCGCGTAGTTGCTCGTAAAGTTCAAGATGCGATAACGTACTATCGCGGCCCGTAAAGAGCGTGCAGGCTCAAAAAGCCTCGTTGCGCAATCACACACACACCGCGTGATTTACAAGCGAGATGTGGAATGGGAGAAGAGAAAGAAAAAAAGGAGGCTCGACCGTTTTGCCGCTGAATGTTTTGAAGGACACCATTTTTTTTCTTTTCAATACTCAGATTCGTCTAATATAGGGCGTCTCAAAGTAACCTGACATTTTAATTCATTAAGGGGCCAGTCCACTCTGTAAATTTCAAAAAAATCGAAAGCAAGCAAGACTTGAAGAAATCGACGATGATGAGCAATCAGAAGGGATTTTGTACGGTGCAGGAATTGCCGATTGAGTTTAAGTAAAAGTTTTTCCTAGTATAAACTTCAAACGCGTTTTTCTCGAAACAACGTTTTCAAAATCTAGCTCCATCGTATCTCTAAAACTAATAAACCGATTCTCTTGAAATTTGAACCACATATTGTAAACATGATTCGCAACAAGATGACCCTCGATGGTTTTAAAATTTTGATTTTTACGAAAATCAAGAAAAATCTTTTTTTTTGCGAAAAACTGCGAAAAAACGCGTTTTTTACTTTTTTCGTTGTTCATCTGCCATTTTTTTATTTTTTTATAAAACTTTGAATCCGAGGGTGATTTTGTAGGTGGTGTCATACTGAATCTAATGGACTTTGATTTTTTTGTTTCAGACAAGCCGTTGCCGAGTTGTGATGGAGCTACCTAGCCCACCTATTTTTTAGGCGTTACGTTAAACTATAGTTTTTGTACTTCAAAATGAATAAAAATGAATTATAATTTTTTTAAAATGTATTTCAAGACTTTATTTACCAAGCCCAACAACTTTTATATTCATTTCCTTTATAAAGTCCTCCAAAAAAAATCGCGAAAATAGCCTTTTTTTCGTGGCTCCTAAGTGGGCTGCCCCCTTAATAAAACGTATTAGTTATTTCAAAAGTACAAATATTTTCATTTTAATATAAGGTACATACATGGTGGTTATGTGTGGAACACAATATTCGATAAATAGCCGCCTCGTTCCTGTTTGCAAATGTTCACTCTTTTGACGAAATGTTCAATAACATTTTGGCATAGTTGCGGACTAATTTCATGAAAGCCTTAGGCGACAGTAACGGGAATAAAAACATGTGCGAATTTAACAATTTTTTTTTTACATGAAAAAGTGATTCACTCATAAAATTAATTACAAATCTATTTAGTATGAATATCAAGCTGTTAGAATTTTTTTTTTTCGATGTACAAAATGGCCGACTACTCGAAACTTCTCGAAACAGCTTTTTTCCAATTGGCGTGACAAATAACTTCAACAATTTTCACTCGATTTACTTCAAATTTAAAATTTATGTTCCTAATTGCATTTCGCAGAGAAGTACGTACGGAATTTCTGATTAATCGAAAACTTTTCATTTTATGAGCAGTTATAACGAAACTTTTCACTGAAAATTCATTTCTTAAGTTCAAATACCTAAAACTTTTGAATAAAACAATATTTTTTTAATTCCGTACGTACTTCTCTAGGTATTCTAATGTAGATTAACGAGAATTTTTGTTTTTGTTCTAGGTAAAAAATTGTGGATGCTAAATGTCACGCCGTGGAGCGCCTAAAAAAAATATAAAAGAAAATATAAGTTGTCGGCCATTTTATACATCGAAAAAAATATATATAAATTTTCTAACAGCTTGATATTCATAATAAATAGATGTGTAATTAATTTTATGAGTGAATCACTTTTTCATACGAAAAAAATTGTTAGATTCGCACATGATTTCATACCCGTTACTGTGGCCTAAGGCCTTAATGGTGCGACACTTTTCCTTTCAGAAAAGCCCCAAAGAAAGAAGTCCAATGGCGTCAAATCGCACGATTTTGGTTTCCAATTCACATCGCCACGGCGCGAGATAACACGACCATGAAACTTCGTCTGCAATAACTATGCAGTAACAATGCAGCAAATAACAATTTTTATGCGTTGCTCGATCGTATAATTCTCGATGACTAAACCTCAATACTTCCTGATGCCAGTTGTCAAAGATTAGTGCTCTATGTTCGCCACGAAAAAAAATGGCGCGTAATTTAAAATGTCAGGTCATTTTGAGACACCCTTTAGAATCGTTTGCGAGAAACAAAAAAAATAAGACTAGACATTTTAATGGTATTGAAGTTTGAATCGTTGGAATGCAACGAAAATCTTCCGTATCGTCCATTTCTTAGTTTTTACCATTATCTAAAATATTTTTTGCAGCCGTTGATTATAAATTTCCAATAAGGATTCTCAAAAATGTTGCAGTGATTTTCGTAGCCTAAATGTGCCAAAAAAGTATGGGATTACGAAAAAAAAAAAAAATGAAGTTGCATTCTGCATCGTTGGAATGCAACGAAAGTGAATATTTCTAAATTCCTTCAAATTCTTTTGGCAGATTTTGCAGCCAAAAGCCTTCAACCATTATTTAAGATATTTATTTAGTAATCTACAATTAAAAATCTTCTGTAAAAATAAAAATTTGGAAAATTAAATATAAAAGCCTATAAAAAATCTTTTATAACAATAAAAATTTGGAAAATGAAATATAAAAAAAGAGCATTCGTTGCGTTCGCAACGATGCAAACTTCAGAAAAATGAAAAAAAAAAGTTTCCTGGCATTCCAACGATGCAAACTTCAATACGATACGATGTAACGCAATTTTGCTTTGTAGAATCGCGAATTGTTAAACTCATAAAAGTTGAACTTTTGTCAATAGACGTCTCTGCGTCTACAAAAATAACTCAGTATCCCTTAACATTGATCGGCGAAACAGGCTCGAGCCTTTTAAACGAAGATCGACTTTATAATTTTTTGCGCCTTTTTCGCTGATCTCTCGGCTGACAAGCTCCCCCGCGTTCGCGCGGCCAACGAAATGAAGCGAACTCGATGACCACATCGGGTAGAAGAGAGAACGCGAGTCAAATACTCGAGTTGCAAAATGCTTCGGAGCCGTTCGGGAGAAAGGGTCACGTCTAACTTCCGGTCCCATTGAGGTCGGAGCGCGTACTATATATATATATATATATATATATATATATATATATATATATATTAGGGTGTGCGGAAAAAAATCGATACTTTTTTTTTCGGTTGCATCCACCAAAAAAAGGTGAATTAAGGTAAAAAATGAAGAAACCTCGAAGGAGAGCTCGAAAAAAAATTATTTCGAATGGCGCATTGCATTTGAATATTTTCCATAAGAATAACCCAGGAAAATATTGAGATTTCTAAATGTGGTAGTGCTACTCTTCAGAAAAAAATCGCACAAAGATGTCATTAACATATTCTCATGGAGAATCGAATTTGCAACAAAAAAGTTTTTACGAAAAATTAGCTTAGAACAACCGTTCAAGTGAAATCGCTGTCTGAAATTGAATTGATAAAAAAAAAATTCAAAAGGCTGTAAAAAACGAATTTTTCGCTATACGAAAAAACTTTTTGGGTTTTTTTGTAGAGAATGTTCTGCTCTAACATACAATTTGCATGGAATCGTTCTCAAAATACTTCTCTGATACAAAAAAGAATCAAGTGCAACAAGAAATATAAAAGAAACGAGGTCCATCATTGATCGTGTTTCGAAAAGTTTTATTCAATGAATTTGGTTTAATAAGAAAAAATAATTTGTTTTTACATTATAATCGTTGATAATTATCGTTCCTTTTTTTAAGAGTCTGTTTGTTGCAATTAGGGTATTTCTGTCGATGATTTTGCACTACACCCAATAAATATTGTAGCTGCTCTTCGCTTTTTGGTAATGAACCGTTATATGCTTCTATCAAAGTGACACCTCGTTCGGCTACGTTATTAACGACTTTTGGATTAAAAAAAAAATCTGAGCAACTCAAATAAGTGGAATTTTCCGGCCATAATTCAATATTTACTCTCCAAAAATCACGAGGTAAATTGAATTGCTGGAAAAGAAAGAAGGATTCTTGAGTAACGAAATCGCTCATGTCTTTTTTCAGCAACACTTCCCAATCATTTTTTTTTAATGATTCACTCGGAAGGATTTTTGGTTTTTTCTCGAGATTGCAGGGCTTGTACCATTTTTGCCTTCACACTTATCGGCACAGCATTGTCGAAAAACGATAAAGCAACAATTTTATCGTTAAAGTACCACAAGTGACTGGCTAATTTTTTCGAGGCAGCCTCCCCTACTACAGGATTCACTTCGCAATAACGAATGAAATTTTGTAGCAGTGACAGATCTTGATTTGGGGCCAAAATGGGCGAAAAATGTCGCGGTTTCCCATTCGTGGCGCTAGTGTGAAGCTTGTAATTTTGCACTACGAGCTACCGCATGCTGCCGCCAGGTGGCAGCGTGTGCTATGGCGCGCACGCCGCTTAAATAATGAAATTTAATTTCAGACAGCGATACCACTTGAACGGTTGTTCTAAGCTAATTGTTCGTAGGAACTTTTTTTGTAGGGAATTCAATTCTCTATCAGAATATCTTATTGACATTTTTGTGAGATTTTTTCCTGAAGAGTTTTACTACGACGTTCAGAAGTGCCAATATTTTCCTGTGTTATTCTTATGGAAAGTATTCAAATGCAATGCGCCGTTCGAAATAATTTTTGTTCGAGCTCTCCTTCGAGGATTCTTCTCTTTTTACCTTAATTCACCTTTTTTTGGTGGATGCAACCGAAAAAAAAATATCGATTTTTTTTCCGCACACCCTAATATATATATATATATATATATATATATATATATAGAAGCAACGGAACTATGCGGGATTAATTGTTATTCTGGACGGAAAGGGTGGTGGAGCGTAGCGTTCGTCCGACGTCGATATAATTGTCGAATATTGGCGGCAAAGTGTTTCGCGAGCCGACAAAAGGAGCGCTGTCAAACGCCTCTGTACCGATAGTGGGGGGCAGGGGGTGACCGGTGGGGACAAAAACTTCGGCCAACGCGGGAGAGCGTGGATCTGTCGTTTAATCTTATAAACAGGGTGTCCCTCTTGTCTCCGCCACCCGAAATAACTCGGTAATTATCGACGTCGAAAAAAAAATGTTGCTGACAAAAGTTGTACCCAAACCCAAACAAGCCCAAAGGAAAAATAGCATAAAACAAAATCGACAAATTTCATTAAAAACGCAATGAATCCAATGACGAACGCAACCAAACCAAAACATCAAATAATACAAAATAAATCGAGAAAATAAAAACGCAATCAATTCAATTATAAACCGAAACAAACCCAAAGGAAAATATACAACGTTGAAGTTTACATCGTTAGAATGCAACGAAAATTAATTCTTTTCAATTGCTTCAATTTTTTGCTCATTCACGCTGTAAAAATTGCTCAACCGTTTTCACGTATTCTTGTTAGACATTTACGAATTTAATTTAAAAAAAAAGGCTTTGGATAATGATACAAATAAAGAAAAAAAATATGGTTGCATTCCAACGATGCAAACTTTAACGCCATGAAAAATGGCATAAAACAAAATCGACAAAATCAAATAAAAACGCAACAAATCCAATGATGAGCCAAAACAAAAAAAAATGTAATTAAAAAAAATACAATCGCTTTTTGGGGATTATTTTTCAGAAAAATTACAAAATAAATCGAGATTACAAAAAGGGTGTTTATCATACATATCAGTGACTGTGAACAATAACTTTTTTTGAAGCGATTAATTTCAAAATGGCGGCTGTGCAGCGTTTATCTCAAAACAGCATTTTTTAAGTTGCCCGGATAACTCAGACAATTTTCAACCGATCCACTTGAAATGTGGAATATATCTTAAAAAATACATTGTCTATGGAAGTACGTACACTGAGGAAAAGAAATCGTTGAATATGCAAAATGCATTTTGTGGTCTCGAAATTTTGTTGTTTCAACAGTTACTCAAATATGCTAAATAAGCAGATGATTTAAATGTATCTTTTGTTACTGCACAACTATACTGTTTTGTTATGCCGATCAAAAATCAAGTTGAACGTATTTAAGGATACAATTTTGTTAATCCAACTGAATTTTTGATGAACGAATTTTTTTTTCAGTGTAGGATTTTTTTTTTCATATTGCATAGTTCACTTGTTATTAACAATTATCTGACGATTTTTTAGGCAAATTTTTCACTTTCCAAAAATTTGCCTAAAAAATCGTCAGATAATTGTTGATAACAAATAAACTATGCAATATAAAAAAACTCTACGTACTTCCATAGACAATGTATTGGTCAAGATATGTTCAACATTTCAAGTGAATCGGTGAAAATTGTCTGAATTATGTTTTCGGCCAACTTAAAAAATGCAGGTTAGAGATAAACGCTACACAGCCGCCATTTTGAAATGAATCGCTTCAAAAAAATTATTGTATACAGTCACTGATATGTATGATAAACACCCTTTTTGTAATCCCGACGTCTTTTGTAGTTTTTCCGAAAAAAAAATCTCCAAAAAGCCTATTTTTTCGGCCTCTAGAGTGGTCTAAGGCCTTAAATGCGACCAATTTTTTTTTATTTCGGTGGCGGCGCTGACGCACAGTGAAGGTCACCTCCACTTTTTAAAATGGAATGGTACATTTTTTTCCACCATTTTGTAGAGCACCTCAAGCCGCATGAAATACAATCGGGGGTCAGTCATTCAAGGTCATTCAAGGTCACCTATTAAAATGAAATACAAATGTAAATATCTCGGATCGCTACCAAATATTTGGTAGTGATCCGAGATATTTAGATTTGTATCATCGATACTGACCTTGAATGACCTTGAACGACTTTGACCCCAATGTTTTTTTATGCGGATTGAGGTGCTTCACAAGATGGTTGAAACAAAAATGAACCATTCTATTTCAAAAAGTGGAGGTGACCTTCACTGTACGTCCGCGCCTCCACCGAAAGAAAAAAATTGGTCGCATTTGATGGCCCCTTTCACACAGTACAACTTTTGTCTGGAACATTTTTTTGTGACGTCTATAATTACCGAATTATGTCGGGTGGCAGGGGTAAGAGGAACACCCTGTATATGTGCATATATATATATGTGTGTGTGTATGTATGTATGTATGTATGTGTGTGTGGGTGTGTGTTGGTGTGAATGAAAATGAATGAGAACGCTACGAAAGTTCGTCGGTGAGAATTAATTATTGCGGCGTGATTACGTCGCGATAAAATGACGAACGACGATTGCCGCGATCGTGATCTGAAAATGGCGAAGCGAAATTGCAATGAAAATAAAATGGTGCGTTGTGTGGTAAAAAAGAGAAAGGAAAAGAGCGGAAAGTTGGTAGGAAAATGAACACGTAAATCCAAAAAAATCTTGATGGGAGAACCAATGTAAATGCACGAATTTGAAGGAGGAAAAGAGAAAAAAATACATTGCATAAAGTTAAAACAAACGAGGCAATGAAAATGCAATAATTGCAACGATGGGCCAGGACAAATGTAAACAAACCTAAAACGAAATCGCAATAAAACAAATCGATAAAGTAAAACGAGAGCGCAACGACTTCAATGAGGAACTCGCTGAAAATTATACAGAATCGATTGAGACGAAGAACGGAAATAAGAATACAAGAAATCGAATGAAAACTCAAAAAGAAACCTAAACATAGAATAGCACAAAATAAATCGACGAAGTAAAAACTCAATCAACTCGATGAAAGTCCCAGCCACATTCATACATAAAGTATCATAAAACAAAATCGACAAATTTAAATAAAAACGCAATAATTAAGACGAACCGAAAAATAACTCGAAGACAAAATAAAATAAAACAAAATCGACAAATTAAAATAAAAACCCAATAAATCCAAAGACGAATCCAAACAAACCCAAACATAGAATAGCACAAAATATAGCGACAAAATCGAATAAAAACGCAATAAATCCAATGACAAATCCAAACAATTCTAAATATAGAATAGCACAAAATGAATCGCCAAAATAAAAACATAAGCAATTCAATGATAAACCCAAACAAGCCCAAAGGAAAAATAGCATAAAACAAAATCGACAAATTTCATTAAAAAAGCAATGAATCCAATGACGAACGCAACCAAACCCAAACATCAAATAATACAAAATAAATCGAGAAAATAAAAACGCAATCAATTCAATTATAAATCGAAACAAACCCAAAGAAAAAAATATAACGTTGAAGTTTGCATCGTTGGAATGCAACGAAAATTAATTCTTTTTAATTGCTTCAATTTTTTTGCTCATTCAAGCTTTGAAAATTGCTCAACAGTTTCACGTATTCTTGTTAGACATTTACGAATTTAATTTAAAAAAAAGGCTTAGGATAATGATAAAAATAAAGAAAAAAAATATGGTTGTATTCCAACGATGCAAACTTTAACGCCATGAAAAATGGCATAAAACAAAATCGACAAAATCAAATAAAAACACAATAAATCCAATGACGAGCCAAAACAATAAAAAATAAAAAAAAAAACAAACGCGCGGGCCAATCAACGAGCGAAAATGAAAATCGTGACAAAAAAAGAAGCATGAAGCGAATGAACGAAAGGAATTACCTTATCTGAGCATGATACGCGGGCGACGTGTGTTCGGTGTGCGTGGTGAGTAATTCCGCAGGACTTGCAGACATTCCGTCTACGAGGTGGCCCGAATTGGGCAATAGTGGCTCGAGTAGAAGAACACCGGGTGTCGCGGGCGAGGGGGTAGGTCCCAAAAACGCGACCCGCACCTTTTCCCTGCCTTCGCTGCAAGAAAAACAAAAACGTGGAATAAAAAATATAATTTCGCGATCGGCGCGTCGAGCGAGATGGGCGTAAAACTCCGAGAGTTTCGTGCGCGCGATATTGACAGTGGTGCGCGTCCACGACAGGGAAGGGACGGTTTGTAGGGATCGTTGAAAAATTGACGAGCACGGTGGAGGAATGGGAATTTTTTATGGCCAGGGTCCCGAGGCCGACACTTCGGAGGGGAAAGGTATAGGTCGTTGGTGAGACGCGTGTATACGAAGTGCATCGATCTGGTCGGAATGGCGCCCAGCGGCCACGTGTAAATGTATACCATTTTCCAGCTGTGTAATATAAATACGAGGGTGAATCGAAAAGTTCTTGGAATCACTATAAAAATACGGTCTTTGGGCACATGGATCGACACAATTTTTGGGGGGGATTAAGGGGGTCGTGCTGATTTTTTCAACCTTAGACCCTATGTCCTAAGTGTCACGGTAATCAAGGGGTTATGTACAGTTAAACATTTTCGAAAAATCGATTTTCTTTTATTTTATTTTTCGCAATGGACATATATTTAAGGGACCATCTCAGTGTAACATTTTTGAAAAATCGTTTTTTTTGTCTCATCTTGAAGTACATATAGTTGTGCGTGTTCTGTCAAATTTTCAAATTAAAATTCGTATTATTACGGTCGTTACAACCTTTCTTAGAAAAAGAGATTGGAGCGCGAAAACTTTGAACGCGTTTTTCTCACAATGCCCTTTTTACAAACGGCGTCCACTCTCAGAGGGGTGAGTTTTCAAGCTACCGACTTGAAATTTTTACGGAATTTTCTTTACTTCATTCTTTATGTCCCTATGGAAGCTTTTTTTTGAAATCTTTCTTTTTTTACACGAGAAAAACTGTTGAAAAACAGGGCTAAATTTCGTACTTTTTCTTCAAGTCGTCGCTATTTTGTCAAATTAAAAAAAAACCTCCATCGGCTTCCCTACAGATTAATAATCAATTTGATTTTTTTCCGTTCAGATGCAAACTGCGGCCACAATCGTGGACACCGACCGCCCCCTTTTTTTAACTCACTTTCTAAAATAATTATTAACAACAAGTAAAAATAAATAAAAAGGAATGAAAAAAATATTTTTGTATTGTTAAAGAGTGGTCTTATTCGTAGAAAAAATCATCCCGATCCCCCCCCTCCTATCCATCCGAAAAAAAACACGAAAATTGACAATTTGTTGGCCGGTTACACTGAGATGGTCCCTTAAGTCCACACACAGAAAATTTCTTGTCAATCCGGCGAATATTCTCGAAGTTACACGCACATTTGTAATGACTTGTTAGAGAGTTCGAAAGTGTTTTTGAAACTTTAAGGGGCTATACCAGTGCGACACTTTCAAAGAATCGATTTTTGTTTTTTTGCCTTTCTCGGGAGTTTTTACTTTCAAGAATATCCTGTAAAAATTTCACGGCCGTATCTCTAATCATATCATCTTGCAAAAATCGATAGTTAAATCTTTAAACGGGTTTTTCTCGAAATGAGATTTTTCAAATTCGCTGACATTGTAACTCAAAGAGCAATTATCCGATTGACTTGAAATTTGAACTGAGTACTCTTGAATATATTTACTCTACAATGACGTAGGATATTTTTGATTGGATGAAAATTGACGATTTGGCATTGAAAAAGAAGACCATTTTATAGGCAAGAAAACAGACTTTTTTCACAACTACGCCATTTTGTTAGATTTCGATATTTTTCGAAAATCCTACGTCATTGTACAGGAAATACCTTCCAGTTTAACGACAATTTTTCCTTTTTCGGTTTCAGCAACTGAATCGGACGGAATCATGTCAGCAGTGGAGGAACTTTTTTTTTGGCGCCTCCGGAGGCAGCGCATAAGTCGCTTGGATCTCAATATTTTTCTGTGAAAAAATTATGTAATATAGGTCAAATATAGCCAAATATATTCTTAATTTTCCGAAACATTTAAATGAGTACTTTTCCTCTAAAAAATTCCCGAAAATCACCTAAATTTTCAGCGTTCACACCGGTATAGCCCCTTGAATGATCTCCACGGCCTGAATAAAAAAAAACCCTTGACCAATCGAGAGTAATTGTTTTTTGTTGCATTCCAACGATCATAAAAAATAGAATCTCAGTATCGGGAAAAATGAATAAATCGAATGGACAGCGAATTTTAATTATGCTGAATTTCTTCAGCTACGATATTCACCGACGATCTGGGAGGAACGATAAAAAATAAAAGAGAAGGGCATGAGAATATTTATGACCAATCGATCGACGAGTTCGATGAGACGGACCGAATAGTAGAACAATTATGTTATTATTATTGTATGGATAAGGAAGAGACAGAGAGGGGAGAGAGAGAGAGAGAGAGAGAGAGAGAGAGAGAGAGAGAGAGAGAGAGAGAGAGAGAGAGAGAGAGAAGGCGTTAGTGTCCATAATCGTTCGTGGAGCTCCGTGTCCTGCCCACGTGTGCATGTATATCTATGCAGCCGATGCAAACAATCTTCCAAAGAGGCGTTAATGATCGTCACGGGTCCTCGCCCGTATAAGCGGCTTCCATTTGCAACAAGAACAAAAAGATCCAGGCTGCGTCCTTCGCTGAGAATGATGCTCTCGCTCAACTGGAGCAGATTTAAATATTGCGTAACGGATAAACCGCACATCTACAATGACCCGTAACAAGTTGTAGGGAATTAAACTCGCTGAGTTACGATATTAGACGGTGAGTAACCAAAATGCCCATGTTCTTGCAATGTTGTCTCTTAAGGGGTTACCCCCACTTGCGATTTTGAAAAAATCGATTTTTTTTTATTGCATTTTTTTGAAGTATAAGTATCCGGGCCCATACTTCTGTATGGGCCCGGAATAGATGACTCTATGTAAGTTTATAAAAAAAAAATATTTTCTTCGTGTAAACTGAAATTGAAACTTTCAACGCGTTTTTCTCAAAATGGCATTTCTGAAGTCGGTGACCAAGATTACTCGAACACTAATGAACCGATCTTCTTGAAATTTTGCAGGCTTATTTAATACATAAAAAATGTAGTCTTTAATCGTTCCATTTTTTTTTCGAAAAAAATGGCCGTTTTATAGCCAAAAAACGGTCGTTTTTTTCGTTAAAATCGAACCATTAACTTTGACTGTCCGCCATTTTGTGAAAAATGAATATTTTTTAAAATCTTTCGATTAAAGACTAGTTTGTACTTATATTTGACTAAATCCATCCGCATTTTTTTTCAGGTGATCCACTTCGCCGCAATGTTGGTCACCGCAAACCGTGTATATAAAAACATTATTTCATTGACGGCCATTTGCCACTAAACAATTTAATATTTTTCAATAAAAAAATTACTGAAAGTTCTTCAAGATGTGTTCTTTAAGATGGTATATTGACCGATTAAAAAAGTTTTGTAGTTTTCTTTAAAAAAATTCATGAAAAAGGCCTTTTTTTGCGCTACAAGTGGGGGTAACGCCTTAAGGGGCTAGGCAACCGTGAACATGTACAAAATCGGGAGTTGCTGGAGGCAACTCAAATTGAAGAGGAAGGGCCAACATATGTTGCCACAATCGCAGATTGAAAGTAAACTTATAGTTACATCGATAGAACTGCTTTTAGAAATTATGTTTTTCAAAACGGTGTACATGATGTCCCGACGTCTAATGAACGGATCGACTTGAAATTTGGTACACTTATTCAGTGTTATAGTACTTTAGTCTTGATCGACCTTTTTCTTCTGAACATTTTTTTTCATTAGTTATTAACAATAATGTTACTTTTCCTCGAAAAATCGAGAACTGAAAATTCTAAAATTTTTTTGTTGATGAATGAAACACGTTAACAAAAAAAAGATCGGTCAAGTCTTACCCAATATTATCTATTTTAAGAAAACCTCTTTTCTTTTTGTTTCCGATCAACTGGGTGGCCAAAATCAAGTACACCGTCGAGCCCCTGACGTTTAAAGGTCCTTCACGAGATTGTGTATATCTTCTTTGATTATTAATATTTTTTTATGAAATTTAGTACACACCTTTGTTAATGTACATTCAAAAAAATGTTCAAACGATTTTTCAATCGTCTTATGCCTTCAAAATTATTTATTGAACAATAACCTTGATTTGTCGTCACGGTAGCCCAACTCCCTAAATTTTACAATAGGAAAAGGGAAATCATTTCGTCTCGTCTTAATGTTGAATGCATGATCTTTGGGCGATTATTGGAACGTCGTGGCAATTCGCGGGGTGAAATTTAAATTACGACAATTTTGTCCTCGAGCTTTTTTTCCTCTGTCATCTTCCAGCTCGCTCACTCACTCCCCCCCCCCCCCCCCCCCCCCCCACCTCTCTCCCTCGCTCTCTCTCTCTCTCTCTCCTCCCCATTTCGTACTACGCTTGCGAGGCTGGTGCAACACTCTCGTCATCCTATTAAAATGTTTTCTTAATTCTTTTTTTTTTCCAGTGTGGGCGAATTGCGCTGCGATCTCTTGTGGTAGTATGCACTATATACATATATACGAATAAAGTGCACGCGTCGGAGACGACGATAATCGCCGTCGGTGATGAGAAGCACTGACGAGGAGAATTCGTGAGAATTAAGGCTGCTTCCTGGCATTTAATTTCATAATTCTCGAACGAGCTGCACAGCCCGTTGATCCATTTTCCTTCGTTTTTTCCCCATCCCGATCTCTCTGTTTTTCACCCTCTGTCTTAAGGGGCCAGTCCACTTTGAAAATTTCAAAAAATCGATTTTTTTTACTGTTTTCGAGAGTACATACATTCAGAAAAATTGTGTCCAAATTTTATGGAAATCCGAGCTGTCGAAGTATTTTTTTTTACCTGAACGTCAGGATCTCATTTCGTCTACCTTTTTTTTTACCTTTTTTTTGCAAAAAACTGCGAAAAAAACGCGTTTTTTTTACTTTTTCGTTTTTCAGCTGCCATTTTTATATTTTTTGATAAAACTTTATATCCGAGGGTCATTTTGTAGCTGGTGTCATACCGAATCTAATGGATTTTGATTTTTTCGTTTCAGACAAGCCGTTGTCGAGTTGTGATGGAGCTACCTAGCCCACCTATTTTTAAGCCGTTACGTTGAACTATAGTTTTTGTACTTAAAAATGAATAAAAATAAATTAAAGAATTTTTTATGTATTTCAAGACTTTATTTATGAAGCCCAACAACTTTTATGTTCATATCTTTTATAAATTCCTCAAAAAAAAATGGCGTAGATAGCCTTTTTTCGTGGCTCCAAAGTGGACTGGCCCCTTAAGAGAAGGTGTGAGAGAGAGAGAGGCACAAGCAGACCGCAATAAAGAAAATTGACAAGCTGCAATAACGCATAAATTCATTAAGGGGCTACCATCTACCTAGAGGCCAGGAAAAATTGCCACATTCCAAAAAAGAAATCTGAGAAACGGTTGGTGAAAAAGAAACGATTTTTTAAACACAAAGGTACATGTATTGAGAGCCTTTAAAAAAATCACCGAAAAATACAGCAAAAACATGGCCGCCGGCAGATGATACTGTTTTCAAAGCCGGTGGACATGATATCTTGAGAACTACTTGATCGATTGTTTCCAAATTTACCGGAGATACGATGAGAAACATATAAAGATCGTTGACGATCTCACTTTTTGTAAAATCGATCTCGTTTTTTCAATAGTTACGTAAAAACGACGACTTTTTCATAGATTTTGCTTGCTCGAGTATCAATGCGCAAACACTTTGTTAAAAAAAAATTATTTAAAAAATTGACGATCGTCAACGACTCGTATTTATTGTTAACTTGAATGATCCGTTTGATTTTTAGGTTTCAGATGGACCATTTAAGCTGGAGAGTGTCCACCATCAAACTTCGCGAAAAAATGTCATCATCTGCGAGCGGTCATGTTTTTGTTGTTTTTCTGTATTTCTTTGGTGACTTTTTTTAAAGTCTCTCACTTTATGTACCTCTGTGTTACGGAAAATGCGTTTCTTTTTCACCAACCGTTGTCCAGAGAAAAAATTCGGAATTTGGTAATTTTTTTCGGCCCTCTAGTTAGAGCGTGGATACCGATCGATATGATCGAAAAACCGGAATATCGAGCTAAAAATCCGATATTGAAAAACTGAAATTGGAGTCGAATGATACCGACATTTCGATATGATAGTTGAAAACATAAAAAAATCATAATGATTGTTATTATTTCCATTAAAGTTACATTTACTATTTTTCTTTACCCCGTTTAGCAGACTCAAAATATTATAACCTACATTAAATACTTCCGAAGTGTCAACTTATTTGTCGACGAGTGTGGAATAAGAAAGCGCCTTTTCTTGGGGGGCTCACACCTGCGATAAGGTAAGGTCGTCTCTGAAAGACGAAACTTCAGATGCCCTCTGTTTTTGCGGTCATTGTTTAAACAATTTCAATCTCGTTAATTAAAGCAACCATGCTGTTGCCTGCCTGCCACAAGCTGTGCCATTTGTTCCCATTCTGGTAGCTAGCTACTACTGTGCTGACTTTCATAAAACTGCCTAATTTATATTTTTCTTGTTTGCTATTTTTTTATTTGCATAAAAGTAACTATTTTTTGTTTTTCAATTAATTTTATGTCGGGTTGGATATATTTGAGAACATAGTAGAGTATGTTCGGAGATGTATAATAAATGAAAATCTGAATAAAAGACGGTGGTTTTTTTAAATAAATGGTATGGTTTCATTCAGCTATAGGGTAATACCGGGGGGGTATTAGGAAAGATGGCCACGCACAGTCGGTGTATGATGGCCATAGTGTTAGTTGTAACGTCTTCAAGTAATTCATTTTTTCTACATTTGTTTTAGGTGCCTAATAAGTACAAGAGAAAAGCAACACCGGTGCGATGGTCTAGTGGTTAGCGTGCTCGCCACTAAACCAGCGGACCGGGAGGTCGCGGGTTCGAATCCCAGTCGCGTACATTTCGTCGTGAAATGTTTTTCTTCGGCATTTCGCGGCGAAATAAGACTAGTTCCAAGACTGGGGGGCGAACTCGATGACCGGCTGTATTGGTATAGGTTTTCCGCAGTTTCCCTATACCCATGACAGAAATGTCATGATGAATATGATACAGAGGGGGAAGTCGGCTGTGGCCGCAAGAGGGGGGAACAGGGGAAAGATGGAGAAGAAAAGGAGTAAACAGTGGAGGAAAGAATGGTCATAATGATGGGAAAGAATAGGTAACAAACGCGACAAGCGTGTGCCTAAGGAAAAAACCAATAAAATACAAGAGAAAAGCAATTGCTCAACGAGGGAACTGCACTCAAGAATCATTGAAAGCAACTATTAGTGCTGTAAAAAATGATGAATTGTCGGTTCGTGCGGCCGGTAGGACCTACGAAATACCTAGGAAGACCTTAGAAAGACGATATAAGAACAGTGACAAAAAATGTTGCGGAGAAAATTATTATCAAACTCGTCTCATCGAAGACTGGCTTTCAGTGGATAGTGTACCAACTTTGGAAACACAAAAATTATACTGATTTCGATGATACGTGTTCTCGATGTGGTCAAAAGAAAAAAGAAAATTAAGAATCAAAATATAAACCCAAAGAGAAAACCGAGAGCATAATGCTGAGAAACTGGCCATCTCATCTCTACTTCTATGTCCATCACACCCGGATACTCCGGCAGAGATAGCCAATCGTGATTTTAAAAAAATTGTAATTTTAACCCTTTAACGGCCACGCCTATTTCTGGTTGGCTCAACATCATTTCCTCTGGTAGTATAGCTAAAAAGGGTTAAATATGAATGTCCAACTATAATTTTGTCCATAAGGGTCTGGGAAGTAGTATTTCCGGACTGTAGCAAATTTGATACTACCCGCTCGGTTCGAACTATTATTCTAATTCAATAAAAAAAATCTTCAAAGCCTAGTTCGTCCAGTTAAGCTTCCTTTGCACAATTCTATCAAAAAAGATTTCAAGAATGTCCATTTACTTATTTTTTTGGACACAAAATGGGCAGCAGTTCGAGTGCTGGGGCAAGCGTCGTAAATTTTCACGACAACATTGTTGCCATATTAACATTATTCATATGTTTACGTTTGGATTTCAAGCCGTCCCGGCATTTGTAGCTGCATCTAGCATAGATTGATGGAACTGTGAAGTAGCTTGTCCGCTATAGCATCCTTACGCTTTTACCGACGGGGTCAAAGTGAACGTAGCAAATTTGCTGCAATGGCAGTTAAAGGGTTAAGGTCGATCTGATAGGGATTGGGGTAGAATATCCATGAGTCGAATTTCCATAACCGAATATCCGTAAGTAGGAATATCCATAAGTCGAATATCCATAAGTGCCAATATCCATAAGTGAATATCCACAAGTACGAATATCCATAAGCGAGTAGAAATACAGTAGAAATGAGTGCCAGAAATGGCGGAAGGTAGAGGAAAAGTGAGTATAGGGGAACCCAAACAAGCTCACTTATCTCTACCTCTCGCTATTTCTGGCACTCATTTCTACTCTATACTCACTTATGGATATTCGACTCATGGATGTTCGACTTATGGTCATTCACTTATGGACATTCCACGACACTGTCTGATAGGAGTTTGTTTCAATTTCGTAAATTATTTTCAAGCTAAACGTTCAAAGGTCAATTAGAAATGAAGATAAGTTAAGAAATGTCTGTACCTTTATTTTAGCGGATTCTTGAAAAAACTGTGGTCAACTACCCCGGACTTACCCTACAACATTGTGTCTACAACTTCCATCGTCACTTTCAAGCTTTCAACGTTTTTAATCGAGGTTTCCCATAAATATCGGGAAATATCGAGATACCGGTATTCCGATATTACGACTTGTCGGCATCGGAATAATACCGGTAATGGAAAAAGGTCCGATAGTCCAAGCTCTTGGTAGCCCCTCAAGGAATATAATTGGTAGCCCCTTAAGGGTAGCCCTTTAACGAAAATAATTTCAGCGCTTCTTTTTAAATCCCATTGGTTCACCTTCCCATTCCGTTTTCGATCTTCAATATTTCGCTGCGCATATGCGTGCCAACGTATTTTCCACTCACGTGTTGCGTCGCGAATAGTTATACTTCGAGTGGCACATTGCCAGTCCTTCATGGAGTATCCACGAGAAAAATAAAACCGAGAGCTGGAACCTGAACCCCCCCCAAGAATGTCGAAATCTTGTCGAATTAATATGGAATTCCTAGGACCGTCCTCAAAACAGCCAGATGTGCTAAATAGATGTAACGCGTTTAAAATATTCTTTTCCCATATATATCCAGGTGACAAATGCAAAACATGTGTTTTTATGCGCGCATATGCGCACAAAAGGCACATGTGCTTTTTTTTATCCAACTTGGTTCGGATGACCTCAGCCCATACTCGATAGGAATAAACACAAACTCGAATACCTCTGCGAGTTAGCGAGTGCAAGAGAGAGAGAGAGAGAGAGAGAGAGAGAGAGAGAGAGGGAGAGAGAAAGAGAGAGAGAGAGATGTCCTTGAGTCAGCCACTGAATATGACATCATCCAACTACTGTAACGCAAGAACGCCTCTTGGAAGATTCTTCTCATCTGGCGATCTTCTAAGTTTCAACGAAATGTTCCGAGTTGCCTTGAGCCTTTATGATTCGGCTTTATTATCGGAATAACACATTATTATTATTGCTGTTGTCATTATTATTATCGTTAGCATCATCGTTATTCGAGATTTGAAACGGGCCAGGGAGTCACATTGAAATGTGTTCCACAGACGTGAATGATGGAAAGGCCCTTACCATTTGCGCACTTCACGCCATTGTTAGAATTTTTTATCTCAAACGAATAATAATACCTAATGTTGCTATTATTATTATAACAATTTTTCATAAGAATTTATTTTCATGATTTTTTAAATAGTCTTTTATTATAGGTATTAATATAAATGTTGTTACACTTTATAAATACACTTTTGAAATACATTAAAGATAACATTATTTATTTAAGTCACTATTTATAGACGAAAATGGTGGTTAAAAAAAGGGATGAAGTTGCGAAAAGCCCGTACCGTCGATTAATTTGGAACGTCGTGTACCCATGTATTTTGACTCGCTGATCACGAATATGATAGTGAAAATACCCGCGAATTTAATTTTGAAGGTAAAAACTCACAGAAACTGATTTTTCAATAGTTTTTCTATTTTATTTTGATAAATGTTGACCTTAGAGAAAAATGTTTGGCACAAAAGTTGTAGCCTGTGAAAAGATTGATCTTTTATGTTCTATACAGGTTTTGTCTAAAACCATTCTGTTTCGAGAAAAATGGGATAATGCTCCAATAAGTAGATTTTTCTCCATTCTAAACTCCATTAGGTTCGATATTGTCTGCTTACGCACTTTACCGCGGGAAGGTTGGACTTTAGTATTTAAAGTGACGTTTAGTCTTTAAACCCAAACAAAACCAAACAAAAAAAAAAGCTAAAAATAAAATACAAAAAAATGTAAATAAAATAAAATACAAAAAAATAAACATTATAGACTAAACTCGAACCTTCCGGCGGTAAAGTGCGTAAGTAGGTAATATCGAAACTAATGGAGTTTACCAAAATGTACTTATTGGAGTATTATCCCATTTTTCTCGAAACAGAATGGTGTAACGCCAAAACTGTATAAGGCGTAAAAGATCAATCTTTTTATAGGCTACAACTTTTGTACGAAACATTTTTCTCTAGGATTAACATTTATTGAAATAAAATAGAAAAACTTTTTAAAAATCATTTTTTGGGAGTTTCGACCTTGAAAATCAAATTTGCGGGTATTTTGACTATCATATTCGTGATCGGCGAGCCCAAATACATGGGTCCACGAAATTTCAAATTAATCGGTGGAATGGGCTTTTCGGAACTACACCCGAAAATTGTTATACTAGTACGAACTTTAATAAATAATTATAATAAAATTGTTAAAATAATAACTCTTTATTTAGCCGTTCTTGCCTCTCGGGCTTAAGAATATTACATTAAATTACAGTGTTTACATAGTTCTCTCTTATACTACTTTTAAGTCTACATATAATCTTCTATTTGGTTCGCATTCATTTCTTTCTTCTTATTACTACATTTCCATAACAAATTGTGATATGGAACTATTTTTTTTTACAATTATAACTAATAATTATAACAAAATAGTTGCAATAATAACAATATTGAATAACCATAATAAAATGGTTGTAATAATAATATAAATGATATCTATCGTTATTATTATTTTAACAATTTTCATCGTTGTTTTTTCGATCGTTTGTGTAATTGTTATTATGTTTATTATATTTTTAATATTATTGTAACAATGATGATGACTATTTTTCAATTGTAATGTTTGTCTTATAGTACCTTGCACAATTTATTAATATTATCATATTATTACGCTTAAGAGTATTATTATTATCTCACAATATTGATGCTGTATGATAATAATTTATTAAAATATACAATTATTATAATATTTTTTATTTGGAATAAATTACCGACCGATCAGACGCTCAATTGGTGTCAATTGGTCGATCAATTAACAGCACAAAGCCCTCTCTCGAATAATACGTAGCCGAAGATCCATCAAACGTTTTTTTTTGTCGGAAAGCTCACGAAAGAAAAAAAGGAACTAACTTCCGCGAGAGAATAGCGTACGAGAGCACTTCATCGATAAAGGAAGGGAAAAAAGAGGGGCAAATTGTCGCGGACACGATATATAGTCTAGTAAAAGAGACGAAAACCCAGCACTTTTCACCGTAGAATATGAATTATTGACTGAAGGTAGATTATTGCATGCTGAAAGTAACCCCAATAAAATGTTGCCCCTCAACTCGCCCCAGCCCTAAGAAATAGGGGTTGAAAACTTAAAAATCGTCGTATCTCGATAATTAACAGCCTCATCAAAAAAGGTTTCAAACAAAAGTTGTTTGGAATAATGAAATCCAAATAAAGTTATCTGACGTTCAATCCCCTATCTTTGAAAATAGCGGCACAAAAACACGAGAGCACGACGCACCAACTCCGAATTTTCGAATCGTTTTTGTGCCGCCATTTTCAAAGATAGGAGGTTGGACGTCAGATAACTTTATACAGATTTTATTATTCCAAACAACTTTTGTTTCAAACCTTTTTCGATCGGGCTATTAATTATCGAGATACAGCGATTTTTTTAGTTTTCAACCCCTATTTCTTAGGGTTGGCGCGAGTTGAGGAGCAACATTTTATTGGGGTTAGTTTCAGCATGCAACCATCTACCTTCAGTCAATAATTCATATTTTACGCTAAAAAGTGCTGGGTTTTCGTTTTTTTTACTGGACTAATATCGCAAGAAAGAGTGTACTGGAGCGAACGTATAGCCGGAGAAAATAGTCGAAGGCGCGTTCTCGCCTCCCGGGGGCTCGGTGATATTTACGAACAATGACATCGATCACCCTCGCGCTCGCTCCGGGGGAGTCTCTTCGTCGTGTGCAAACACAGAAACACACGCAAGCGAGAAAGAGCGAGAGAGAGAGAGAGAGAGAGAGAGAGAGAGAGAGAGAGAGAGAGAGAGAGATTTTGCATGAGCACTCTTGATGGCGCCGTACTGTCTACCAGTTGAAGCCCGCGATGCGAGGAAAAGTGGGGTCCGATGTGAAAAGTCCGCGGTTGAATACGAGAGGCATAGAGAGAGAGAGAGAGAGATAGAGAAAGAGAGATTGATTGATAGTATTACAATATGCCCCAGTTTTCGGATAGATACGGATACAAAATAAAGATTTACAAAATCACAAAGAAAAAATACATCGTCAGAATGCAACGAAAATTCTTCTAAATTTTTTCAGTTTTTAATTTTCATTATTATTTACCATCGTTTTTCATTGCAGCTGTTGGTTATAAATTTTGGATAAGGTTCCAAGAGAACCCGCCCCCTCCCATCGAGCTGAAATTTTCCACAAACCTTCCTTTTAAGGGGTCTTCTCACTTTACACGCTAAAAAAGGATCTTTTCATGATTTTTTTTTGATAGGTTCATATTATAGATAATGATACAAAAGTTGTTATTATACTTCATAAATACACTTTCGAAATAAATTAAAAAAAAAAGTTTTTTTTTTCATTTAAGTCCCTATTTATAGACGAAAGTGGTGGTTAAAAAAATGGGCTGAAAAAATTGTAGGTCTGCGCTGAAAAAAAATCGAACGTTTTTAGATTCAGTATATTAATGGTTATAGCGCATATCATACGATTTTTTATATATGCAAAAACAACAAAATGGCGGCCATTTTTGTAACAAAACAAAGAAAACGTGTTTTTTTGACCGTTTTTGGCAGAAAAAATAGTAAATGTCAAAAATGTAAAAAGGTCAAAAACCTCAATTTAAAAAAAAACCTTGATATGAGCTATAGCTATAGTTGTAAAAAATATGTGATTAAAATTTCATAAGGATCGGTGAAGTAGTTTCGAAGATTTTATCAACAAGCCGTCGAAAAACGTTGTTTCGAGAAAAACGCGTTTAAGGCAATCCTCTAGTTTCTCGGGTCGAAAAAATCGATTTTTTTTTCATAAATCACATCTACAACATGTGTAGAAAATGTGTGCCAAAGGATTTTTCGATATTCGAAGTGGTTCACAAGTTACGGCCCTGGAACGGAGCAGGTATACGGAGCAGGTATACTTTCAAACGCGTTTTTCTCGAAACACCATTTTTCGAAACGGTGACCACGATATTTCAGAAACTACTGCACCGATCTTGTTCAAATTTATACAGCATCTTTAATATGTTATAAGCCTGCGATTGAACTAGGATTATCATGATTGCTTCGATAGTTTTTTTTTGTACGAGCGAAAAACTTAAGAAAAAATGAGTAAAAAATAGAATGTAATTTTCAAAAGTGTATAAAAAAGCCAATTTTTGTAATTTAGAATTCACTCTAGTTCAATCGCTAGTCTTAAATATGAAGATTAAAATGCCGTTTGGTTTTTTGATTTCAGATAAACAGAACAGCCGCAATCTCGGTCACCGTCAAGCACCTCTTTTACTTGATGTCTTCCTGTCGGCCACTATAACTTTTATTCTATTATATATTTTGACTTCAAAAAATTTGTAAAGCTTATTTAAATGTTAATAAAGATTATGCAAAAACAATGAGATTGATTATTTCGATGCTTTGCCCGTAAAAAATTATTGAAAAAGTCGTAAAAAAACAGCCGAGAAACTAGAGGACCGCGTTAAAGTTTGTTTGGGTTACATAAATGCATGCATTTAAAAAAATGTATTTCGAAAGTGTATTTAATAAGTGTAACAACTTTTATATCAATATCAATAATATAAACCTATCAAAAAAAATCATGAAAATAGCCTTTCTTTAGCGTCTCAAGTGAGAAGACCCCTTAATATTTCAAGAGAACCCCTGACGGGATTTTTGGCGACACGCAATAGTTTTCGAGATATTGAATTTTAAAGATTTTTTAACGCCCTCCGATCTTATCTATATCTGCTACGTCTCCGTTCATACTTATGTGTTATCGCGCCCCCCGTTTGGTCCAAACAAAAATACCCAAACAAACCTAAACAAACCCAAACCCAGAAACTATCGCGCGTCGCCAAGACCCTTTTAGGGGTTGTCTTAAATATTAAAAGGGAGATTTGTGCAACATTTCAGCTCGATCGGCAGGGAAGGGGGGGGTCGCAACCTTACCTTATCAATAAAATTATGGGAGTTTCCAAAAATAAAATGATAGTAGGAGAAGGCTCTCATTCAAAAACCATTTGACTGAAACGGATTTCCATTTTTTTTAAATTTCGTTCCCGAATATTGCCCCAAATTTTGTCCCGAATTAGGCACAGGCACCGTGATCAAACGCCAGGCGAAGATCCGGATAAAGCGGAGAGCGCGATAACATATATGGGTATAGCCAGAACTGAGACGAAACAGATGAAGATATAAAATAATTAAGCGCGCCGTAAAATAATTAAGTTTGCATCTCAATATCTCGAAAACTATTGCGCGTCACCAAAAATCCCTTGAGGGTTGTCTTAAAATATTAAAAGGGAGGTTTGTGCCAAATTTCAGCTCGATCGCAGCGGGGGGGGGGGGGGGGGGTTCGGAACCTTACCCGAGATGCACAAGTTGAGCTGTGGGGAAAAATGCACGAAACAGGTCTATAACGGATCCAATTTTTTTTACAATTTAAAAATTCCCAGCGTTGACTGTGCGATATTTGCAGTCGCAGAAGGGCAAGGATGGGGAAAATTAATTTTTTTTTGAATAAGTATTTTCGCGAAACCAGGTGTGAGGTTTTCCACTGTGGAGATCTTTTGTCAACAATGGTGAGGTAAGTAGTTGTCCGACTTGTACTGGAATACCCCATATACATGTATATATGAAGTATACCACGTGAATCCGGTGGACCTTTTCCCTGACCCCCGCCTATCCGATTTATTTTTTTTATCTAATTCCATTGTCTCTAAAAGACACCCTGATTTTTTTTTTACATTTTTCGAAAGAAAACCTTAATCAAAAAAAAATCTCCGAAAAAAACGCCCCGCTTTAAAAAACTGAAAAAAAATCCCAAAAATGCGTGATTATATGTTAAAATTTTCAAGCTATCAGCCGCGGTGGAAGTATGATTTTTTCTGTGCTTTCTGAGCGATTAACGTTAAAAAAGATCGGAAAAATTCGAGAACCGCTTACTTCGGGCGGATACTTAAATATTTTGATAGCCACAATGAATTTTTCGACCATTTTTGAATAACCAAATCACAATCATGGACCTTGAACAGTTAGCAGTCAATTTTTCGGATTTTTTAAAACGTTAATCGCTCAGAACGCCCAGAAAAAATCATACTTCCACTGCGGGTGATAGCTTGAAAATTTTTGCATATAATCTCGCATTTTTGGGAATTTTTTCAGATTTTTTAATCGGGGCATTTTTTTCGGAGAATTTTTTCTTGAATAGGGGTTGTTTCGAAAGATGTAAAAAAAATCAGCGTGTCTTTTAGAGTCAATGGAATCAGATACAAAAAATAAATCGAATTGGCGGGGGTCAGGGAAAAAGTCCACCAGATTCACGTGGAATACCCTATATATATATATATATATATATATATATGATCAATTTTTCGTCGCCTCGATTTTATTTGAACAGTGACGTAATATTTTTTCAAACATTCCACGCGATAACGGGACGGTGCGATATACGCGTAGATGACGGGAGTAACCGCGCGTATACCCGTATAGATATACTTAGTGTGGATGTGTCAGTTTACGTTCGTTAATTCATGCACGGTGAATTTATTTAACTCGAGCTAGAGCAGGCGTCGTTGCTCAAGGTTGCGAGTCAGGCGTCGCAGCCCGCACACGTTTTGGAATTACGAATTCACGTGAGTTACTACAATGGAGCGAAGAACATTCTCTTATCTCTATTTATCAGTGTATTTGGAAGAAGAATTGGAATTTTGTATAAATTCCCTATAAATCGCGTTGTGTGTGTGTGTGTGTGTGAGTGTGAGTGCGTGAGCGCGATTGGATACGCGTAACAAATCGGGTCATTCTCAAGTGATTCTACACACTTTTCTTACAATCGTGCATTTACGAGATAATCATCAATATATGTACGAAATAGATAAGATTTCGCAATGCGCATACACGTGTCTCGGTAGACAAATCGTCGAATGGAGACAAGAAGGGTACCGTAAAATGGGGTTATATTGACATTAGGGGAAACTGACCATTGTCAGGGCTACTATAACAGACGCCACGATTTTTGATATTTACTATTTTTTTGCCAAAAACGGTGAAAAAAGCACGTTTTTTTTTTTTTTTTGAAAAATGTCCGCCATTTTGTTATTTCTGCATATATCAAAAATCGTATGATATGCGCTATAGCCATTAACATACTGAATCTAAAAGCGTTTCATTTTATTGTTTCGGATGATCCATCTCCGAGTTTTCATCAACAGCGCAGGCATACAATTTTTTAGGACATTTTTTTAACTACCATTTTCGTCTATAGTGACTTGAATAAATAAATAATTTAAAAAAATGTATTTCGAAAGTGTATTTATCAAGTGTAACAACTTTTATATCAATATCTGTAATATAAACCTATCAAAAAATTCATGAAAATAGCCCTTTGTTAGCGTCTAAAGTGAGAAGACCCCTTAATCTTTGGCAAAAGTTGCATTTCAATGCCTTGTCAAAGAAACACCACACTCGAGGTTACTTTGACACGATAAGAAAAATATATAAAATTGTGTGTGTGAAGGGGCTAGTGAGGCTTGACTTTCTTTTACATTTGATAGCCAAAGGACACATTAAGGGGTTACCCCCACTTGCGATTTTGAAAAAATCCATTTTTTTTATTGCATTTTTTTGAAGTGCAATTTGAAGTGCAGTTTTTTTTTTGATGCCCGGAATAGATGACTCTATGTAAGTTTACAAAAAAAATATTTTCTTCGTGTAAACTGAAATTGAAACTTTAAACGCGTTTTTCTCAAAATGGCATTTCTGAAGTCGGTGACCAAGATTACTCGAACACTAATGAACCGATCTTCTTGAAATTTTGCAGGCTTATTTAATACATAAAAATGTAGTCTTTAATCGTTCGATTTTTTTTCGAAAAAAATGGCCGTTTTATAGCCAAAAAACGGCCGTTTTTTCGTTAAAATCGAACCATTAACTTTGACTGTCCGCCATTTTGTGAAAAATGAATATTTTTTAAAATCCTTCGATTAAAGACTAGTTTATACTTATATTTGACTAAATCCATCCGCATTTTTTTTTTCAGATGATCCACTTCGCCGCAATGTTGGTCACCGCAAACCGTGTATATAAAAACATTATTTCATTGACGGCCATTTGCCACTAAACAATGTAATATTTTTCAATAAAAAAATTACTGAAAGTTCTTCAAGATGTGTTCTTTAAGATGGTATATTGATCGATTAAAAAAGTTTTGTAGTTTTCTTTAAAAAAATTCATGAAAAAGGCCTTTTTTTGCGCTACAAGTGGGGGTAACGCCTTAATGTATTGGAAAAAAAATTGGAGTTTGGAATGATAAGGGGCTATACCAGTGTTAAAAGCTTCAGCCTCTCAGCAGGCATTATTCGAGGAAGAGGAGGGTCCATTGTATGGGCCAGGTATAGCTGATTGGCAGATTTTATGGTAAATATCATTTTATCTTGCAAAAATCGATAGTAAAATCTTTAAACGCGGTTTTCTCGAAATGAGATTTTTCAAATTTGCTGACATTGTGACTCAAAGAGCAATTATCCGATTGACTTGAAATTTGAACTGAGTACTCTTGAATATATTTACTCTACAATGACGTAGGATATTTTTGATTGGATGATAATTGACGATTTGGCATTGAAAAAAACGACCATTTTATAGGCAAGAAAACAGACTTTTTTTCACAACTACGCTATTTTGTTAGATTTAGATATTTTTCGAAAATCCTACGTCATTGTACAGGAAATACCTTCCAGTTTAACGACATTTTTTCCTTTTTCGGTTTCAGCTACTCAATCGGCCGGAATCATGACAGCAGTGGAGGAACTTTTTTTTTGGCGCTTCCGAAGTCGGCGCATAATTCGCTTGGAACCCAATATTTTTCTATGAAAAAATTACGTAATATAGGTCAAATATAACCAAATATATTTTGAATTTTCCGAAACACTTAATTGAGTACTTTTCTTGCAAAAAATTCCCGAAAATCACCCAAATTTTCAGCGTTCATACTGGTATAGCCCCTTAAAGAAATGTTACCTACAAAAAACTTCCAAAACCTGTTCAGTCACCCCATTTTACGGTACGTCGTATCGTTTTTTCTCTCCTTTTTTCCCTACTCTAGTCTTTGCTTGCTCCCAAGAGACAATTTTGTCGCGATGCGCAAGGCCGCAGTCGTCACCGCCATTGTTTCTTTATCGATCTCTCAGCGTAGCGATTTGCCGATCGTGATAAAAAAAAAATGCGATATAGCACATACGTATCGAAGAAATTTGAAGGCGATAGGTGTTGGTTTTACTCAACCCGTCAATGTAAGGCTAATATTTTTTTTTATTTTATTCCATGTTAGTGCATATACGTAGTCAATTGAGGCGAAAGCCTAAATTAGAAGGTCCAAAAAAAGCGTTTTTTCGGGAATTTTTTTAAATGGGAAAAAAACAAGTGAGCCCAGTAAACATTGAGGTTTAAACATTTCAAATATACATTTTCATGTATATTTGAAATGTTTTAAAAAAAGTTTAACATGAAACAATAAATGACCGCAGATTTATCAGCTTATTCCATGTGCGTCTTGCCACTGCAGTCCCCAATCGGCAGGAAAGATGCAGCTCGTAATTCTTGACTGAACCAAATAAACTAATAAAATGTTCAATTGCCATATATTTTTCTTCTGGGTGAATTTATAAAAAGCTGAAAAAATCGTGAAATTGTAACCTTCATCAGGTTTGAAAAAAAAATATGTTTAAAAAACACTTTAATGTGTGGTAAAAATTATTTGAAAAGACTTTTTCAACGACTTTTTTAATTCACTTAGAAGAGATTTTTATACTGAAGAAAGTAAAATTTGGTTTGATTCAATAGGTCGTTTAGTTTTTTCGCTATCACGCCCGCCAATTTGGAAAAATCGTGAAAATGAAAACTGAAGAAAACGCGCTTCAAAGTTTTCAATAGGAGAAAATATCAATATCAAATATCAATCGATTCTCTGCTTTTGGCCTTGTATCTTCGAAAATATTCACAATTGGCCTCTGTAACTTTGTAAATATATTCTTCGATAGTTTATCTATCGATTTAAGCAATTAGAAGAAAAGCGATTTTTCAGACCTTCTAATTAAGGCTCCGGCCTTAAGCACACCTCTACTATATACAAATAAACGTCCAAAACATTCTTCAATCATCTTAGGGATCATCCATTAATCACGTGAGGTAATTTGGCCACTTTTTGAGTCCCCCCCCCTCCCCCATGGTGATATGTGGTCAGGTTTCTGTTATCCAAATCCTCCCCCCCCACCCCTATTTGAACCTCACGTGATTAATAAACGACCCGACATCACCATGGAGGAGGGGGGGGAGCTCACAAAGTGGCCAAAAAACCTCACGTGATTAATGGACGATCCCTTACTTATTTCTTCGAATTTTTTTTAAGGGGATAGGCCACATTAACGGGTATAAAATCATGTGCGAATTTAACAATTTTTTTTCGTATGAAAAAGTGATCCACTCCTAAAATTAATTACACATCTATTTAGTATGAATATCAAGCTGCTCGAAAATATATACTAGTTTTTATTCCATGTCTTGCATTTGCTGTGACATGGCCCAACTTACATACTTACATTTTGCGTTACAAGTTTTGCTAGAAAATATATATATATATATTTTTTTTCCATGTACAAAATGGCCGACTACTCTAAACATCTCGAAACAGGTTTTTCCAATTGGCGTGACAAATAACTTCAACAATTTTCCCTCGATTTACTTCAAATTTAAAAGTTATGTTCCTAATTGCACTTCGCAGAGAAGTACGTACGGAATTTCTGATTAATTGAAAACTTTTCATTTTATGAGCAGTTATAACGAAATTTTTCACTGAAAATTCATTTCTTAAGTTCAAATACCGACAACTTTTGAATAAAACAGTATTTTTTAAATTCCGTACGTACTTCTCTACGAGGGCGGGTTGAAAAGTTTCCGGCCTGACCAAGAGATGGTGCCACTAGGTCTAGTTTTGGAGCGGCGTCCTACAGTACCATTCCTACCGAGCTTGTATGTACAGTTTCAGCCCAATCGCTACGTTAGTTTGCGTTTGAGAGCACATTGCGCGAGACGCTTCCGTTGTTTTCGTAAAAATGAAAAAATTGGAAAAACGTGCTGTCATCAAATACTTCCATTTGAAAGGTTTTACACCAAAACAAATAAAAGAAGAGATGGCTTCAGCACTAGGAGACTCCTCCCCATCATATTCAACTATTAATCAGTGGGTTTCTGAATTTAAAATTGGTCGTGTGAGCACCTCTGACGAGCTTCGCTCCGGACGGCCCGTTGAAGTCACAACTTCAGAGATGATTGAAAAAATCCATAAAATAGTGTTGGAAGACCGCAGGTTGAAAGTGCATGAGATAGCTGAGACCTGTAGGATGTCAGCTGAACGTGTGCGAAATATTTTGCACAACCATTTGAACATGGAAAAGCTGTGTGCAAGGTGGGTGCCGCGTTTGCTAACGCTCGACCAATCGAGCGTTTGCTAACGCTCGACGCTACCGACAATTTGGCGCTGTATAGACGTAATCCAAACGAATTTTTGCGTCGATTCGTAACTGTTGATGAGACATGAGTCCACCACTACACTCCTGAAAGTAAAGAACAGTCAAAACAGTGGGTTGGAAAAGGGGAACCAACCCCAAAGAAGGCAAAAACAATTTTATCGGCAAACAAGGTTATGGCTACTGTTTTTTGGGATGCGAGAGTTATGAGAAATGTATCAGTGTTGATGGAGATTATGTTGAAAAATAAAGCAAAAAAAATTTTTAAATATCGTTTTTCTTGGTCAGGCCGGAAACTTTTCACCCCACCCTCGTGGGTACGGCCATTTTGTACATCGAAAAAAAATGTATATTTTCTAACAGCTTCATATTTATACTAAATAGATGTGTAATGAATTTTATGAGTGAATCACTTTTTCATACGAAAAAAAATTGTTAAATTCGCACATGATTTTATACCCCTTACTGTGGCCGAACCCCTCAACAGCCCTGATTTTTTGGGTCATCACAGTAGCCTACCCCCTAATTTACTTTCGATTCGTAAAATCGAGAGAATTATTTGTGTCGGAGATATCACGTTGAAAAAGAGTACGATAATCGAGGCATTGTTTGTTAATTTTCCGCTTTATTATCCGAACGGGCGCTGAATAAAATAAGAAACGATAGGACATCGACGGGAGCTTCCGTCGATGCAAGCTGGAGGATCTCGAAACCAGAGAGGATGCTCGGGGATAACCGTTTTCCAAGATGGCGGATAACCATAGCAACGGCAAGAGAAACTGGCCATATACATTCGTACGTATAGGTATGTACGTACGTATGTAGGCTATAAAACCTTACGGATTCATCCCTCGAGAGTATTTGCAGACCTCATCGGCAGTCTTTCTCCTCAACGTCCGTAGAGGGGCAGAGAGGAAGAGAAAGACTACGAAGAGTACAACACGCGAACGTGTCCGAGTGTATAATTGACGCAAAGTCCGTGGGCGAATAGGAAATCAAGGCAGGCCGGAATAGAAAGTAGGGGAACAAAAAAAGTTTTATACAATAGAGCGAAAAGTGTTCGCGAGTCTGAGAGACTAACGAAGTAAACACTTGTCCCCCGCAGGATTTCCTGTTCCTTCACTGAACAAAAAATTCGTTCGTCGATCCAAAATTTAGTTGGTTTAACAAAATGTATCTTTAAATACGTTCAACTTGATTATTGGTTGGCATAAAACACGTTTTGTCAATCTAACTGATAGTTTTAGTGGTGTGAACTGTAGCTTATTTAGCATGTCTGAGCAACTGTTAAAACAACAAAATTTCGAGACAACAAAATGCATTTTGCACATTCAACAATTTTCTTTTCTCAGTGTTCATATATTCGCACCATTTCGTTCTCCGTTCTCTCGAATTTGATCCTTGGGTTCATATCTGCGAGGAGGTGTCTCCTCAGCGAGCAGAAGAAATAAAAAAATTGTATATATATATGAGTGAACCCGGTGGACTTTTGCCCTGACCCCCGCCACTTCGATTTATTTTTATTTATCTGATTCCATTGACTCTAAAAGTCAACCTGATTTTTTTTTTTACATTTTTCGTAATAACCGCTAGTAAAAAAAAAATTAACCGAAAAAAAAACGCCCCGATTTAAAAATCTGAAAAAATTTCGGAAAATCGGTGATCATATGTAGAAATTTTCAAACTATCACCCGCAGTGGAAGTATGATTTTTTTTGGAATTCCTGAGCGATTAACGTTAAAAAAATCCGAAAAATTGACTGCTAACTGTTCAAGGTCCATGATTGTGATTTGGTTATTCAAAAATGGTCACAATAATTCATTGTGGGTATAAAAATATTTAAGTATCCGCCCGAAGTAAGCGGTTCTTGAATTTTTGGGATTTTTTTTAACGTTAATCGCTCAGAAAGCACAGAAAAAAACATACTTACACTGCGGGTGATACCTTGAAGATTTTTACATATAATCACGCATTTTTGGGAATTTTTTCAGATTTTTAAATCGGGGCGTTTTTGTCGGAGAATTTTGTTTTTTGAATACGGGTTGTTTCGAAAAATGTAAAAAAAAATCAGGGTCTCTTGGAATGGAATCAGATCAGGGTGTCAATGGAATCAGATTTTTAAAAATTAATCGAATTGGCGGGGGTCAGGGAAAAAGTCCACCGGATTCACGTGGAATACCTCATATATATGTATTGGGGTGGTTGAAAAAAAAATCGTTTTTTTTTCTCAACGAAAAATTGAAGTATGATAAGAAAAAGAAAGTTTTGCAAATTTTGAGGGTTCTAGACAATTTTTTAGTTAGTGCTCAAACGCCTTTTTCATGTTTTTTTTTTCATGATTATCGGAGTATTAATTATTTTTTTAATCTCGATGCAGAAAATATGAGTGCGTGATCCAAGTCTTGATTTAATTTTTTCTGTAACAATGCACAATTTATATTTAAATATTTTTTTTACCATAAACAATTTGTATTTGCAGATTAAGAATCAATATATGTAATTCGGTTGTGTAAATTATATTAACCACTTGCTGAACAAGAACACGGTGTTTACGTCCCTGAACGCCTGACAAGTATGCGTGTTGTTTGGAAGTAATGTGTTGTTTTGGAGTAATGTGTTGTTTTGGAGTAATGTGTTGTTTTGGAGTAATGTGTTGTTTTGGAGTGATGTGTTGGTTTGGAGTAATGTGTTGTTTTGGAGTAATGCGTTGTTTTGGAGGTATGTATTGTTTTGAAGGAATGTGTTGTTTTGGAGTAATGTGTTGTTTTGGAGTGATGTATTGTGAAGTATTGTGTATGTATTGTGAAGTGATGTGTTGTTTTGGAGTAGTGTTGTTTTGGAGTAATATGTTGTTTTGGAGTAATATGTTGTTTTGGAGTAATATGTTGTTTTGCAGTAATGTGTTGTTTTGGAGTAATGTGTTGTTTTGGAGTAATATGTTGTTTTGGAGTAATATGTTGTTTTGGAGTAAGAAAACAAAGTCATAGACAGTTTGTTTCTCTGACTGTCCGTGAGTTCTCTTCGCGATTCATTTGACTGATTCCAGTAGTTGCGGTGTCCAGGTACGTCACAGTACACGTAAAATTAAAAATGTAAAAAATGATCGCGGGTTTGAACGATAGTGACAGTGGCGAAGTTTATATAATTGGGTCGGAAATCGAAGAATTTGTGGAGCAAAAATTACCCACGAATAGAGAAGCATTAAGTATATTCTTTCACCATCATAATACTCTAAAATTTTCTGTTCGAGAGAGTACACAAACCGTTTTCGACAAAATAAGTAATACTTAGAGCGAAACCGGAATAGGAATTTCTCAACCTTGCATCAATTCCAAAAGGTTACAAAAATTACGACTGGAGTGGGTAGCATTGAAAAAAAATTATTTACGGAAAAATCAAACTCAATCGTCCAACGAAAATCTCTTTCAACATAAGTTGGATAAATTATTTGAATTACATTATTATGATGTCCATTGGCGGGTTAAAAAAATTGACGAAAAATCTATAGAAAAAAATGAAAAGTCGTTTGAGCACTACTTACAAAAATGTTTAGACCTCTCAAATTTTGTGTGAATTACTTTTTCATAACGTAGTAACATTTTCCGTTGAGTACCGCGAAACAATTTTTTTTTTTGGAACCACCCTGATATATATGTGTATATATATATATATATATACACAAAATAAATATAAACAAATATTTTCCACTGCACCTTTGCGGTACCGATCATAGTACAAAAATAATAGGTACGCCGCCATGTTCTAGAGGCAGCGGCAGCCGTACTTATTATTTACCCCCGTGCCCCTCCGGTACTTATTATGTCTATGGGGCATTCCATACAAAATTAGCCACCTTTAGACTCGACCCCCTTCGATTCGGCTGAATTTTTCAAAAGTTATTGCACCCCGTAAAAAAAGCTTTCTTTATTTTTAAAAAAATGTTTGTATCAATTCGTTTTTGGAAAATAAAATTCTCTCAAATATTGATTTTTTTAAATGCTCGTAACTTCGCCAAAAATGGGCCAAATACGATGTTTTTTCGCTCAAAACTTTCGTTTTTTAATGCTCCTTTCGAGAATAAATATCATAGAAATAAAAATTATCGTCTACAATATATTTTTTTTCAGTTTGAAGCAAAAACTATTTTTTTTACTTGAATACCTATTTTGATTTTTTTCGAAAAATTATCAAAAAAACCTTGATGGATGTAAGGATTTTTGCCACCCATCCCATCGTGGGTAAATGTTTCATTCTATTTGTTTCGAAATATTCAATTTTTTTCTTCAATTTTGAAGTTTCGAGAGAAGTTCATTTTTTGCAAACGAAGTGACAAAAAAATTTGAAAAGATCAAGGGAGTTGCTTTTATAGGGTACAAGAACAAAATCGGCCGAATCGAAGGGGCTCGGGCCTAAAAGTGGCCGATTTGGCATGGAATGCCCCATCTAGAAATAATAGGTACGCCGGTATATGCTGGGCGAAAGGCGTACCGTACCTATTATATATGTATAGGGATAATGGTAAAGAACAAAAATCATTTCGAAATCTGCACAATGACTACTCTGACGATTTCTTTTACCGTCATATTCATTAATCTTGGAAATAATATTGGCAAAATAAATTTGTCCTAACGAGGTTTATATATATATATATATATATATATATCCAGTCGGTCTCAAAGAGCATGAAGGAGAAAAGTTCTACACGTACGAGACGAGCAGAGACGCGCAGAAAAAACGCGTCTATACCCTCGCAAAGTGTACCACCATCGGAGCAGTCACGCTATGTTTCGTTCATTGAAACAAAACATTTCGTGGAATTCTACTTTGGCCGAGGTTCACAAACTTCTTTGCCAACTCCGCTCCCCTCCCGCAGCCCTCAGACACCGCCGTTCATCCCCCCCCCCCCCCCCAAATACAGAGATGCATGCGCGAATGGCTGAAAAAGATTGCGGGAGGCAAAAACGAGCATTGTGAGCTCGTGTTGGTGAGAACAAAAATGTGCGCGACGTTGATAAACCCGAGCGGAGCTTTCGCGCCGTTGCAATTATGAAAGGAGAGAGAGATATGAGGAATGATCGTGGACGTCTCCCACGAGGTCTCATTATGTTCATGCTGTAACGAGAATGTGAGAAAGTAGAAGCAACTTCGACGCGCGCGTTTATGTGTATAAATATATTTAAATGCAATAAGTACGGTAGCCTCTCCCTGTATCTATATAGCGGCGTACCTATTATTTATACGCATGCGTGACAGAATAGGTACGGTGGCCCCTCCCTGCATCATATAAGACGTACCTATTATTTTTACACGTGCGCAATACAATAGGTACAACAGCCCCTTACCGTATCGTATAACGACGTACATATTTATACACGTGCGTAATAAAATAGGTACAGTAGCCCCTCAACGTGTCATATAGCGACCTACCTGTTATTTATCACGTGCGTAATAGGTACCTATTATTTATACACGTGCGTAATAAAATAGGTACAGTAGCCCATTAAAGTGTCATATAGCGTACCTATTATTTATCACGTGCGTAATAGGTACCTATTATTTATACAGGTGCGCAATAAAATAGGTCCAGTAGCCCCTTACCGTGTCATATAGCGGCGTACCTATTATTTATCACGTGCGTAATAGGTACCTATTATTTATCACGTGCGTAATAGGTACCTGTTATTACCACGTGCGTAATATGTACCTATTATTTATCACATGCGTAATAGGTACCTATTATTTATCACGCGCGTAATAGGTACCTATTGTTTACCACGTGCCCAAAATGTACCTATTATTTATCACATGCGTAATAGGTACCTATTATTTATCACGTGCGCAATAGGTACCTATTATTTATCACGTGCGCAATAGGTACCTATTATTCTATCACGTGCGCACTAGGTACCTATTATTTATCACGTGCGTAATAGGTACCTATTTTTTACCACGTGCGTAAAAGGTACATATTATTTATCACATGCGTAATAGGTACCTATTATTTACACGTGCGTAACACGTACCTATTATTTATCACGTGCGTTATAGGTGCCTATTATTTATCACGTACGCAATAGGTACCTAATATTTATCACGTGCGCAATAGGTACCTATTATTTTACACATGCGTAATAGAATAGGTACGGTCGCCCCACCCTGCATCACATAGCAGCGTACCTATTATTTATCCACGCGCGTACTACAATAGGTACGACTGACCTCAACCACGGCGTGCCTATCCATGGCATTATAATAGGTACCCAAAGTGGTGGATGAGCGGGTTGTGCTAGGCCTATTATAAATGATATATTAGATACCGCAGAGATACAGAAATATAATAGGTACGATAGTCCCTTCCAGTAGCATACGACGCATACCCACAGGTGCGTATATCAAGATTCGTGTGCAAGAACAAGCAGTGGCGCCCACCGCAATTCGCCTCCGTTTTCTGTTGTTTCACTTTTGTCTCATTACGTGTCGACCTTGCTCAGTTGTACGCCCCGTCAATGGAGGCTAACCGGACGAACGCGAGGACGCAGGATAAAGGTTAACACCCAAATGCGCTCACTCGATCGCCTATTATAAATTGCCGAACACACGAGTATATATATGTCACACATGCCGAGACATGTAACGAATGATGGAGTGAAACGGCCGTGATCGAAAGATGCATCACAGTCGACAGACGAGGAGTAAAAAAGATTCGGTTTCTTCGATAGGATGAGATGCTGACGGGAAGAAAAAAAGAATCGGTGCCAAACCGGTTTTACGAAGGTAGGCGATACATTTTTCTCCATTCCAACCGTCCCCGGGTACGCTCATCCCTCACAGTCGGTGCATACAGGTGTGCTCGTGTGTGTATGAATTTTAATTGCACCGGTTATGCGTATTTGTTGATATTTCCTTCGAAGATATTTACCTGACAAAGACGCGCAGCTCCGGACACTAGAGTAATATTTCGTGTTCCTTCCACGAAAAATCTCCGTATTTTCGTACGTATATCTGCGTTCGTACAACCGACTTTGGAACTATGCCGAATTCACTCTTCCTTTCACTAAAGCTTCGTCGCGTTTGTGCGCACACTCGCGATCGCCCGTCCGCGAAAACGAGTACACAAAAAAAAACGTCGAGAAGGCGAAGAGGCGAGAGAGTGATTTAAAAGAATAAACAATAATAACAATCGGCACTGAAACTGTTCGCAGCACGCGTAACTTTCGCCGGGATACGATTGCGCCTACGCCTTTCTTCTCTTTTTACGTTCTCTTTCGTTCCGTGTATTTTATCGACGACCAGGGAGAGCAAACTTTCCGTCACGTTTGGGAGGAGACCGCGCGTGATTTTTGTTCCGCGCTCCTGCGTGAAATCGTGACGATTGTTCGACGACCGGTGAAGACTGAGGCCGGAGTTCTGGGATGCACCGTCGATTCGTGAGAACGAGAAAAATAAAATAAAACACACCAGTCCGACCAGACGACACGGTACGGCAAGTTTTGCGGAGTTATCGCTGGGTAGCGGTGCGTGCTTGTGGCGTTTATGCTCTTTCTCTCGGTCTCGCCCCGCCACGCCTGCGATACGTCGCCGCTCTGGAACCCCGTGTGTATAACGTTCTCTCCTAGCCGGCCGATAACGACCGTACACGACCGAGCTACGAAGCTTCTGTCATCGGCGGCGTGTAGGCGCGCGGGACTGCTCCCTATGACTGTGCTGCCATCGCAGCGGCCACTGCGGGCAACTGCAGCCGCGCGTGCGCGCGGGCCTTCGTCGCGAGCGCCCTTGGCAACCAGCGGTATCTCCGGGCGATTGTGTAGCAGAATTGGCGCAACGCGAGACACGACCGGCTTACGAACAAAAAAAAAGTTTCGAACTGTTGAGCTTGGCGATGGAAGATATCGACCCCAAACAAACCCAAACGGTCGTTGTACCCTTCGAAGTTCGACTTACCAGCGTGCGAAAAAAATTCTTATCGTTCATAACCTCCATCGATGAAGCGCTCGAGCCTCAAAAATTCGCGATCCACGAAAGTCTCGGCGCCTCTCTCGGCCTAAGGCAGAAGCTCTACTAGTATCGTAAACTTTGTCAACATACACTAATGGGCGACATTTAAAAAGCAAAAAATTAGTCGAGGTTCTGCTGTGTTTGAAGGTGCGAGACGCATAATAAAAGTAAATTGTCGTTCCATAAGCTACCTAAAGATAAAGTCTTAAGGGGTTAGGCCACAGTAACGGGTATAAAATCATGTGCGAATTAAAACAAAAATCCGTATGAAAAAGTGATTCACTCATAACATTAATTACACATCTATTTAGTATGAATTTAGTTAGAATTTTTTTCCGATGTACAAAATGGCCGACTACTAATATTTTCTTTTATTTTTTTTTGGGCTCTCCGCGGCGTGACATTTAGTATCCACAATTTTTTACGTAGAACAAAAAACAAAAATTCTCGTCAATCTACATTAGAATACCTAGAGAAGTACGTACGGAATTTGAAAAATATTGTTATATTCAAAAGTTGTCGGTATTTGAATTGAGTTGTAGGTATTTGAATGAATTTTGAGTGAAAAATTTCGTATAAAACTGCTCATAAAATGAAAAGTTTTCGATTAATCAGAAATTCCGTACGTACTTCTCTGCGAAATGCAATTAGGAACATTACTTTTGAATTTGAAGTAAATCGAGTGAAAATTGTTGAAGTTATTTGTCACGCCAATTGGAAAAAGCTGTTTTGAGAAAAACGCGTTTAAAGTTTTAGGTACTCTATATAATATTTTCTTGCTGTAAATCGAATAGTAACTTATTCTTATCATGATAAAACACCATTTTAGCGAAAAAAGATCGGTTTTTTGAAAATTCTACTGTGGTCTTACCTCTTAAAGGGTCTTCTCACTTTGGACGCTAAAAAAGGCTATTTTCATGAATTTTTGTATAGGTTTATATTATAGATATTCATATAAAAGTTGTTACACTTAATAACGACACTTTCGAAATACAAAAAAAAATTTAATGTATTTATGTAACCCAAACAAACTTTAAACGCGTTTTTCTCGAAACAACGTTTTTCGACTGCTTGTTGATAAAATCTTCGAAACTACTGAACCGATCCTTATGAAATTTTAACCACATATTCTTTACAACTATAGCTATAGCGCATATCAAGTTTTTTTTAAATTTTGATATTTACTATTTTTTCGCCAAAAACGGTGAAAAAACACGTTTTTTTTCGAAAAATGTCCGCCATTTTGTTATTATTGCATATATCAAAAATCGTATGATATGCCCTATAGTTATTAACATACGGAATCTAAAACCGTTTTATTTTTTTTGTTTTCGGATGATCCATCTCCGAGATTTCATCAACAGCGCAAACCTACAATTTTTTAGGAAGTTTTTTTAACTACCATTTTCGTCTATAAATACTGACTTGAATAAATAATTTTTTTTTATGTATTTCGAAAGTGTATTTATTAAGGATGTATGGCAGCTACTGCAGAGTCGTTACAGAACTGATTATGCAATTTGCAAAAATCGCATTCAAAGACTAAATAAAATAATTGTAATATTCATTAAAGCTAAAAAGGAGATTTACCACAGCTCAAAGTAAAACATGCGGTACAGAAAGAAGAATTTTCAATTTTTAACTGCAAATTTAGTTGTTGATTTGATGTATGTTTTCCCTGACGTTGTCGTGGTTACGACATACGAGCTAAAGAAATACGAAAACGGTCCCATTTAACTCGCAATATCTCGCAAAATATATGGGCACATGTTGATTTTTTATTTTTACCGTATCATGCATATTACAGCGATACCGCACAAAAGTTTTTTTTACAAAAGAGTACTCCGGAAATACCTTTTTTGCCAATGTAAAGGGAATTTTGGACGTACAGTCCTATGTTCCCCGTGTTAAATGACCCAACTTTGAATTCGTTTATTTCAGCATTCACGTGGGCAAATTTTGTTTTTTTAATCTCAAAAAGTTCTCGATATTTTCCTTTACAATATCAGTGAGTTTCAATTCGAACAGTATTAAATGACTTAGTTGCCATACATCCTTAAGTGTAACAACTTTTATATCAAAATCTATAATATAAACTTGTCAAAAGAAATCAACAAAATAGCCTTTTCAGCGTCTAAAGTGAGAATACCCCTTAAAGATCATGGTTGTTGGCTCGGAAAATGACTCTTTTTAGGCCATCAAGGCAAGTTTGTAGTCGCTCCCCAAGATTTTTCCTTTCCAAGTTTATATCTTTACAAATAACAAATCGGGCAATATAAAGAGTTGTTTCTGTTATATACAATGTATAAATATAATTTCATACGTCACTTACAAGCAGTATGCTTTGAAAAATAGAATGACTCCTCGAAACCTGCGAGTGACTCACATAACCTCAAAAAATCTAAATCCCGAGCTGACAGAGTTAAAAAAAGAGGGGAAAATAAATTCTTCACTGCAGTAGCATCTTTACAATGTACCATGAAGGTAAATCCAATAGCCAACTCGCGGGAAATCAAGAACGAAGTAATTGTTTACGTTTGAGGCTATACTTCGACCGGCCATATTGAAAACTCGTTGCGCCTCTAGGACGTCAACATCGCGCATCGTACTTGTTATTTTCTAAAAATGACCTTTTAACGGGGTCCTCTAGTTTCTCGGGTCGAAAAAATCATTTTTTTTTTCATAAATCACATCTACAACATGTGTGGAAAATGTGTGCCAAAGAATTTTTCGATATTCGAAGTGGTTCACAAGTATAAATCACATGCGCGAACTTTCAAACGCGTTTTTCTCGAAACACCATTTTTCGAAACGGTGACCACGATATTTCAGAAACTACTGCACCGATCTTGTTCAAATTTATACAGCATCTTTAATATGTTATAAGCCAGCGATTGAACTAGGATTATCATGATTGCTTCGATAGTTTTTTTTGTACGAGCGAAAAACTTAAGAAAAAATGAGTAAAAAATAGAATGTAATTTTCAAAAGTGTATAAAAAAGTCAATTTTTGTAATTTAGAATTCACTCTAGTTCAATCGCTAGTCTTAAATATGAAGATTAAAATGCCGTTTGGTTTTCTGATTTCAGATAAGCAGAACAGCCGCAATCTTGGTCACCGTCAAGCACCTCTTTTACTTGATGTCTTCCTGTCGGCCACTATAACTTTTATTCTATTATATATTTTGACTTCGAAAAATTTGTAAAGCTTATTTAAATGTTAATAAAGATTATGCAAAACAATGAGATTGATTATTTCGATGCTTTGCCCGTAAAAAATTATTGAAAAAGCCGTAAAAAAACAGCCGAGAAACTAGAGGACCCCGTTAAGGGGTAAGACCACAGTAGAATTTTCAAAAAATCGATTTCTTTTTCGCTAAAACGGTGCTTTATCATCATAAGAACAACTTACCATTCGATTTATAGCAAGAACATTTTTTTTCACCGACTTTGAGCGTATAACGTAATCGTCGGCCATCTTGAACATCGAAAAAAAAAATGTTTTTTTTTTAATCAGCTTAATATTCATACTAAATAGATGTGTAATTAATTTCATGAGTGAATCACTTTTTCATACGAAAAAGAATTGTTGAATTCGCACATGATTTTACACCCGTTACTGTGGCCTAGCCCGTTAAGATAGACCACGATGATTTTGTCATCGTCGTCGCGTCCTTTGTCCCGGAAATTAACGGCAGCCTCCTCGCGGCGAACTTTCCCCGTCGATATTCATCCGAAACTAATACGATCGACAAATCCCGCGACTCAGCAGCAATTACGGTTGTCAACGACTTGTAGTACGAGAGAAAGAGCGCGAGAAGCGAGCGATTGTGTTGGATCGAGAGCGAAAAAGTGGGATGACGTGTAACTACGGAGATCGGGAGTAGGACGCTCGTTTCGTCGAACGAGCGGTGAGCGGGCGGACAGGGGTCGAGTAGAAGATGGTCGGCAGGAAAACGTTCTCGAGAAAGAATAACCAAACGAGCGTGCACGTATACACGAGACCTAACCTGAGACGGCCGAGCGACTCTTTCGATACAGAAATCTAATTATAGTCGTTGCAGCAGCGCGCTATACCGACGCAGACGTGCCGATGTTGGACGAGAATATAAACAACAAAAAACGACCCCCCCCCCTCCACACATACATATAAATATACTCTTTTGAAAAGTTTTGAAACCCTCGGGGTTTTGGGTTACTTGTAAAAGTCGAAAAATCACTTTTTTCAAAACCAATATATTTTGACAGTATAACATCTTGTAAATGTTGTCTGAAAGTTTCAAGGTCTTCACGCTCGTTAACGCCCGTGGGAACGCTCGGAACGTCGTTCGAAAATTCACACGCTTTTTTCTCGAAAGTACGTTTTCAAAGACGGTGAGAAAAATATTCCAAAAACTACTGCATCGATATTTCCCAAATTTGTCGCGCTTTTTCTAGATGGACAAATATAGTATTAGATCGAAGGATTTTTTGGTCGATATATACTTTCGATTTGATGAACGAAAAATTCCCATTTTTTTCGCAAAAATCAAGACTCACTTTTGAACACGCGTAATTTTTATTTAAGGGATGATGAGGGGGTAAAGTGTTCAAAAAATCGTTTTTGTGCATTATTCGATAGTATAGACGATTATAAATATGCTTTTCATATACTTACCCGAACGTAAGTAGACAAATTATATGAAAATTGCGCAATCGGAACTTTAAGGGGCTATACCAGTGTGACACTCAAAAAATCGATTTTTTTTTTGTTTTTTCGACAGTTTATACTTTCAAGAATATCCAGTAAAAATTTCAAGGCCGTGTCTCTATCATTTTATCTTGCAAAAATCGATAATTAAATCTTTAAGCGCGTTTTTTCTCGAAATGAGATTTTTCAAATTTGCTGACATTGTAACTCAAAGAGCAATTATCCGATTGACTTGAAATTTGAACTGAGTACTCTTGCATATATTTACTCTACAATGACGTAGGATATTTTTGATTGGATGAAAATTGACGATTTGGCATTGAAAAAAACGACCATTTTATAGGCAAGAAATAGGACAAATATAGTATTAGATCGAAGGATTTTTTGGTCGATATATACTTTCGATTTGATGAACGAAAAATACCCATTTTTTCGCAAAAATCAAGACTCACTTTTGAACACGCGTAATTTTTATTTAAGGGATCATGAGGGGGTAAAGTGTTCAAAAAATCGTTTTTTGTGCATTATTCGATAGTATAGACGATTATAAATATGCTTTTCATATACTTTCCCGAACGTAAGTAGAAAAATTATATGAAAATTGCGCAATCGGAACTTTAAGGAGCTATACCAGTGTGACACTTTCAAAAAATCGATTTTTTTTGCTTTTTTCGACAGTTTATACTTTCAAGAATATCCAGTAAAAATTTCAAGGCCGTGTCTCTATCATTTTATCTTGCAAAAATCGATAATTAAATCTTTAAGCGCGTTTTTTCTCGAAATGAGATTTTTCAAATTTGCTGACATTGTAACTCAAAGTGCAATTATCCGATTGACTTGAAATTTGAACTGAGTACTCTTGAATATATTTACTCTACAATGACGTAGGATATTTTTGATTGGATGAAAATTGACGATTTGGCATTGAAAAAAACGACCATTTTATAGGCAAGAAAACAGACTTTTTTTCATAACTACGCCATTTTGTTAGATTTTGATATTTTTCGAAAATCCTACGTCATTGTACAGGAAATACCTTCCAGTTTTACGACATTTTTTCGGCCGACTCAATCGGCCGGAATCATGTCAGCAGTGGAACTTTTTTTTTTGGCGCCTCCGAAGACAGCGCATGAGTCGCTTGGATCTCAATATTTTTTTATGAAAAAATTATGTAATATAGGTCAAATATAGCCAAATATATTCTCAATTTTGCGAAACATTGAATTGAGTACTTTTCTTCCAAAAAATTCCCGAAAATCACCCAACGTTTCAGCGTTCACACTGGTATAGCCCCTTAAACGCGTTTTTCTCGAAATGTCGTTTTTTGAAACGGTGTACAATCTCAAAGGAAGAGTGTTCGAGCTATCTGTTTCAAATTTTGACACAACATTCTTCACATTATTCTTTATCCTGCTATGGAAGCTTTTTTTAATCTTCATATTTTTCTTAACGAAAAACTGCCGAAAAAATATTCTGAATTCGATACTTTTTTTTTCAAACAGCAGCCATTTTGTCAATTTTGATTTTAAATATTAAGGATTGATTTAAAATGCGATATTAAGGGATTTTTTAAACAAAGAAATAAATATTCTACACATATCAAACTTTAGGTATACTTCAATCTTCAACGATGTATACTTTAATAGCATGGAATCCCCTCGAACACTTTGTTGTTTGTTCTAACTTATGAAATTATGGTTTACTGTAAAAATAAATATTCTTTGCTTCAATTCAATAGTTTTGATATCATTTTTCCATCAATCAATCTTCCAAAAACAAGATTCATAAAATAGCCAAGTACAATGTACGTACTATGCAAGTGTACAAGAAATATACACGAAATTGTCAAACCTTACAAATAATTTTATTAAAAATGTTTTATTGTTATTTAAAAAATCACATTATAGTAACAAAAAAATGGATATCATTATAGAAAAATACAACGTATGAACCACACAAGTATATGTAAATATATATGAATATCTGTATAAGTTTTGTAAAAAATTTTTTTTAAAGTTATGCAAATAAAACTCTATTGATTGATATATATGAATATCCGTAGAAAAACTCTCCGACAATGAATGATTTACCGGTCGATTCGTTCAATAAATGATTTACGAATTCCCCAATCTTGGGCTTCACCTACGATTCAATAAGTGTCCTTTAAATCATTCAGTCATTTCAATTATATACAGCTTCGAAGAAGTGTTCTTTTGTTTTTATCTCGTTGGCTTTTCTTCTCTTTACCTTTCGCGTTTCCAATCAGCCACAATTCAATAGGCCAAGGTCGATCAGAATGACGAACCCATAGCCAGCGGGTCCGCGGATTTCTTTATTACGTACTTCTCGGTCTATACGGCAATTTATCCGCCCGGATTTCGTTCGTGTCGCGACGAGTGAGAGGAGAGAAGAACAGAGAGAGAGAGAGAGAGAGAGAGAGAGAGAGAGAGAGAGAGAGAGAGAGAGAGAGAGAGAGAGAGAGAGAGAGAAGCACGTTCGTGTCGATGGGCAATGCCGATCGCGATAATCTTATCGGCTCACCTCGTTTAATCGATAATTATATTGACGGTGATCGCAGCGAGCAGGGAAAATGAACGAAACGAGGGTGGCGACATAGTCGAACCCTCGTGCTTCAAGATTTTATTTTCCCAACGATATATATATATATATATATATATATATATATATTAGGGTGGCCGTTATATTGGCTTCGGTACAAAAAATTTAACGTCTAGCAAAAAAACTAATCAAGATATGAAAAAAAAATCTGTGTAAAATTTGGACGCGCTGGGATAAGGAGAACACGTGCCACCGAGCACTTTAAATTTCAAAAATACATGCATTTTTTTTAAGTCCGCATTGAAACATTTATTAGTCTCATAATATTAATTAAAAAATCTGGAATTGGGTACATTGATTATACATATTAAGAGTTACAAAATATATTATTTACTGATTTTTTTCCATCAATCACGTACCGTAAATTCGTACCTTTACATGAAATATTACATAACTAATAGCAGTTCATCTATAAAATGATTGAAGTAGAGTGCATTTGTTTACGTTCGATTTTTTTTTTATATTCGGCGACAACTTGAAGAACAAATTGTTTTTAATCTTCATCATAAGTCAATCGTTTGTTATAATCGGTGATACGTTTGATACCTCGCTTCGCTATATCATTACAGACTCTTATTTTTTTTATCAATTGCGTGCCCATTTGATAACTCTCGTTCGAGTCCAAACAGATACATCGGTGTCGAGAAAAGTACAATCAATTTTAAATCGTTCAAAAAACGCCATAGATTCGGCACTAATAACGAAATCAATATCTTTATCGAGCAGAAAAGTAAAGTCTGACTGGAAAACCTGATACCGTTTGGAACCGGATCGTAAAATCGAAATAAATTTGCAAAAACGTAAAGATTTCACGTGTTATATTTTTTCCATGTCCAACAATGGCAAACCAACTCGGTCGGTAATGCTCGGAAGGTAAAAATGAGCGGACGAAGCGCCACGACCAAATTTCGAACTATTTGTCTGCACTATATTTTGTATTATCGCCACTACAGTTGGGAAATCTTCTCGCAGGTTCAAGAAAAAAATATCATTTTGAAGCATTCAATACGCGATTATTATATTATTTTTGCATAAAAAATCCACTCCGATAATTAATTCACTGCTTCGATTTCCCGCCACAATGTGGCCAAACCGCCACGTCGGTTTTCACATTTTCTATTAATTTTTCAATCTACTCACCACTATACATAATTGATGGAAAAAAATCAGTAAATAATATATTTTGAACCTCTTAATATGTATAACCAATGTACCCAATTCCAGAGTTTTTAATTAATATTATGAGACTAATAAATATTTTAGTGCGACCATTAAAAAAATGCATGTATTTTTGAAAATTAAACTACTCGGTGGCACGTGTTCTCCTTATCCCAGCGCGTCCAAATTTTACACAGATTTTTTTTTCATATCTCGATTTGTTTTTTTGCTCGACGTTACATTTTTTTTGCCGAAGTCAAAATAACGGCCACCCTAATATATATATATATATATATATATATATATATATATATATATATATATATATATATATATATATATATATATATATATATATATATATATATATATATATATATATATATATATATATATATCGTTGGCAAAATAAAATTGGGCAATGAATTGGAAAAATTAAAAAATAAATTTGGGAAAGAAAATGTGTGTGTGTGTATACACACAAACAGACGGTGTCCTGTTATGAATGAATAATCCTGCAACTGTCGATAGGTCAGATCATGTCCTACTATACACTGTCATCGAATATCTATAAGTAAATGTCCATAATTCGAATATCCATAAGTCGAACATCAATAAGTACGAATATCCATAAGTCGAATATCCATGGATCGAATATCCATAAGTCGAATATCCATAAGTAGGAATATCCATTGGTACAAATGTCCATAAGTCGAATATCCACAAGTCGAATATCCATAAGTGAGTATACAGTAGAAATCAGTGCCAGAAATGGCGGGAGGTAGAGATAAGTGAGTTTGTTTGGTTTTATTTTTTAGGTATTTGTTTGGGTTCCTCTATAATCACTTTTCCACTGCCTCCCGCCATTTCTGGCACTCATTTCTCCTCTATACTCACCTATGAATATTCGTACTTATGGATATTCACTTATGGATATTGACTTATGGATATTCGGTTATAGAAATTCGACTTATGGATATAAGTACTAAGTTCCTACCCTCAATTCCCCAATCCTACTATATAGTACGATTGGTTATATAGTAGGTAGAATATCTATAAGTCGAATTTCCATAACCGAATATCCATAAGTCGAATATCCATAAGTGCCAGTATCTGCCAATATCCATAAGTCCCACGGTTTTCGAGATAAAAATAATCTGCTTTTGGTTTTTCGCATGCCATTTCTACAAATGATAACTCTTTTTGACCACGTTTTTTTTACAAATACTCTTAGTTATTTGTTTTATCTGGAAAAGGCTTCTCCTTAACCTTAAATGTTAAGGAAACTTTATGAAAAAAGATCTTATGCAGAATTTTCATACAAACCACTTCGAACATCTGACTTTGATAAGCCTGCGGTGTAAAAAAATGTACTGCGCATATCATGCCAATTACTTAAAAAAGTTGCTTAGTTATTGTCGATTCATATCATTTGTAGAAATGACATGCGAAAAACCAAAAACAGATGATTAAAAAAAAATAACAAAGCTCAAAATCTCGAAAACTGTGGGACTTTTACTAAACCCAAAATCCAGCATATAGTAGGACATGATCTGACCTATCGACAGTTGCAGGATTATCCATTCATAATAGGGCACCCTGTATGTGTGTGCGCGCGCGTGCGTCGTCCGTTTGCGTACATTCATGAATATTTCATTAGAGAAATCAATATAATAATATAATAACGTGCCAATGTATAATCAAATTAATCGACGAATCATTATGCTAATACACACAGATAGGAAGCGATATCAGTGAACAAAATCACCGGAATAGCGAAAACAAAATAAAATCAATGAAGAAATCTCATGGCAGGCTCTTACGATTCATTTAGTACACGGATTTAAGGCGGCCCTCTAGTTTCTCGGGTCGAAAAAATCGATTTTTTTTCATAAATCACATCTACATGTGTAGAAAATGTGTGCCAAAGGATTTTTCGATATTCGACGTGGTTCACAAGTTACGGCCCTGGAACGGAGCAGGTATACGGAGCAGGTATACTTTCAAACGCGTTTTTCTCGAAACACCATTTTTCGAAACGGTGACCACGATATTTCAGAAACTACTGCACCGATCTTGTTCAAATTTATACAGCACTTTTAATATGTTATAAGCCAGCGATTGAACTAGGATTATCACGATTGCTTCGATAGTTTTTTTTGTACGAGCGAAAAACTTAAGAAAAAATGAGTAAAAAATAGAATGTAATTTTCAAAAGTGTATAAAAAAGTCAATTTTCGTAATTTAGAATTCACTCTAGTTCAATCGCTAGTCTTAAATATGAAGATTAAAATGCCGTTTGGTTTTTTTATTTCAGATAAGCAGAACAGCCGCAATCTTGGTCACCGTCAAGCACCTCTTTTACTTGATGTCTTCCTGTCGGCCACTATAACTTTTATTCTATTATATATTTTGACTTCAAAAAATTTGTAAAGCTTATTTAAATGTTAATAAAGATTATGCAAAAACAATGAGATTGATTGTTTCGATGCTTTGCCCGTAAAAAATTATTGAAAAAGCCGTAAAAAAACAGCCGAGAAACTAGAGGACCGCGTTAACCCTTGTCAGTTACACGTCCAGATTATGACGTAATAGTCATTGGGGGTGTAATCAACTCCACTCACTTTGGAGAGTGATGAATAATTGAAAAATTGAAGAAAAAAATACTGCAATGCATTTTCTACCCTTGTGTGTAAGACCATGCCGATTATTTTCAAGTCGCGTAATTTTTAATATAAGAAAAAATGTCGAAAAAAAAAATTCTGGAATGTATCGCAGGTCGAAAAACGACTGGGGTTGATTCAACCCCCGATGACTGTTAAGGGTTAAGGGGGGAGATCCCTCGATAAGTCGAAAAGCTTATGGCCGAAAATGAACTCCACGAGGAAGCTGAGAGAGTACTTTATGGTCCCGAAATCGCAGAGTAATCGGTAGGTCATTTATTCACAAAATTGTTGAGCCTCAAAACTCTAAACGTCATATCCTGGAAACCACTTTTTCGTGAACCTCGTACAAGATAACACAAAAACTATCTGATCGATCATTTTGAATGTTCGGTGAATTTTAGATAACATGATTACCGTCTACGTGAACCTAAACGACCTCGAATATTATGTTGTAAAACTACTTTATCATTAACAAATACTGCAGTAAAAATGTCATTAAAAATGGAACATTTTTTCAAACACGGACTATTTCTCGAATTTTTACTTTATTTTTATTTTTATACAATCAAAAAAATGTCAAGCATACTTGAAATGATACCATTTACTATGAAAAAAAGTGAAAAACCCAGCAGCTATTTCCCAACAAAAAATTTACGAAAACAACTATTTTTTCTACTGAAAAAAATTTTTAATACACTAAAAAAAATGTATTACTTATTCGAACAGTACGAATATTTTTATTTTAATATAAGGTACAAACATGGAGCTTATGTGTGCAACACAATATCCGATAAATGGCCGCCTCGTCCCTGTTTGCAAACGTTCATTCTTTTGACGAAATTTTCAATAACATTTTTCCACAATTGCGGACTTATTCCATTAAAGGTGCGTCCAATTGCTTCCTTGAGCTCCGGAATGGTCTGTGGATCATTGGCATACACTTTTCCTTTCAGAAAAGCTCAAAGAAAGAAGTCCAATGGCGTCAAACCGCACGATCTTGGTGGCCAATTCACATCGCCGCGGCGCGAGATAACACGACCGTGAAACTTCGTCTGCATTAACTATGCACTAACAATGCACCAAATAACAATTTGTAAGCATTGCTCGATCGTGTAGTTCGCCATAATTAAACCTAAAACGCGCAATTTAAAATGACAGGTTAGGAGACATGTTAGGTCTTTTTTATTGTTAAATAACTTTCTTCAAGGGATAACACCACTCTAGGATTTTGGAAAAAGCGTTTGTTTTTGCTTGAAAAATACTTTGGGTTCATGAAAACCATATGCAATTGGTCCTGCAGCGATTTTTTTCAAGCGTTCAATTATCGATTTCGCCGCAGCGCCTCGGACTTCTTTCAGGCGCCTCGTACAACTTTGAGGGGCTATACCAGTGTGACACTTAAAAAAAATCGATTTTTTTGCCTTTTTCGACCGTTTATACTTTCAAGAATAATCTCTAAAAATTTCAAGGCCGTATCTCTATCATTTTATCTTGCAAAAATCGATAGTTAAATCTTTAAACGCGTTTTTCTCGAAATGAGATTTTTCAAATTTGCTGACATTGTAACTCAAAGAGCAATTATCCGATTGACTCGAAATTTGAACTGAGTACTCTTGAATATATTTACTCTACAATGACGTAGGATATTTTTGATTGGATGGAAATTGACGAATTGGCATTGAAAAAAACGACCATTTTTAGGCAAGAAAACAGACTTTTTTTCATAACCACGCCATTTTGTTAGATTTTGATATTTTTCGAAAATCCTACGTCATTGAACAGGAAATACCTTCCAGTTTAACGACATTTTTTCCTTTTTCGGTTTTAGCTACTCAATCGGCCGGAATTATGTCAGCAGTGGAGGAACTTTTTTTTGGGCGCCTCCGAAGGCAGCCCATAAGTCGCTTGGATCTCAATATTTTTCTATGAAAAAATTATGTAATGTAGGTCAAATATCGCCAAATATATTCTTAATTTTCCGAAACATTTAATTGAGTACTTTTCTTCCAAAAAATTCCCAAAAATCACCCAAATTTTCAGCGTTCACGCTGGTATAGCCCTTTAAACGCTTTTTTTCTCGAAATCACTTTCGTCAAACTGGGAGAACTGGAGGGAGCCCGAACACTTTTGCATGGATCGATTTAACATGTTGATCGTAGCTTCGCAATTACACTCTCTATGGGAGTACGTAGCCGTTTTTTGATTAAGGGGTTACCCCCCACTTGCGATTTTGAAAAAAAAAACGATTTTTTTTATTGCATTTTTTTGAAGTATAAGTATCCGGGCCCATACTTCTGTATGGGCCCGGAATAGATGACTCTATGTGAGTTTACAAAAAAAAATATTTTCTTCGTGTAAACTGAAATTGAAACTTTAAACGCGTTTTCCTCAAAATGGCATTTCTGAAGTCGGTGACCAAGATTACTCGAACACTAATGAACCGATCTTCTTGAAATTTTGCAGGCTTATTTAATACATAAAAATTTAGTCTTTAATCGTTCGATTTTTTTTGTTAAAATCGAACCATTAACTTTGACTGTCCGCCATTTTGTGAAAAATGAATATTTTTTAAAATCCTTCGATTAAAGACTAGTTTATACTTATATTTGACTAAATCCATCCGCATTTTTTTTTCAGATGATCCACTTCGCCGCAATGTTGGTCACCGCAAACCGTGTATATAAAAACATTATTTCATTGACGGCCATTTGCCACTAAACAATGTAATATTTTTCAATAAAAAAATTACTGAAAGTTCTTCAAGATGTGTTCTTTAAGATGGTATATTGATCGATTTAAAAAGTTTTGTAGTTTTCTTTAAAAAAATTCATGAAAAAGGCCTTTTTTGCGCTACAAGTGGGGGTATCGCCTTAAATGTAAACTTTTTTTATAAACAATTTGCTTTGCTCTCTGCTTGTTTTTTGGGCGAAAAATCGATTTATTTCTTTCAAAGTACGCCATTTTTTCAAAATTTGATAAAAATATCCCTACATAGTCCCATAGCTAATAATATATAGATTATCATTTTCTTTGGTTTTTGTTCCAGGTCTTATACTTTACGAGAAACTCGTCCTCCCGTGAAGCTATTTGTAAAAAAACACGTTTTTCAAGACGGGCTTTGTCGCCGCCATTTTGTATGAGAATTATAATAAACTTTTTTTTATACCTGAATATGTGTTGAATAAACCCTCTCAAAAGAAATCCTACCGCTTCTTTCATTTTCCCAAAATAAATTGTCAAAGTTAGGCCTTATTTTCTGCCGCTAGAGTAGTGTTATCCCTTAAGTCGCTTGCTGTGCAGTTTAATGTAAGTATCAATATGCAAGTTAAAACTTTTCTTTATATCATAAAAAATGCAACGAAAAATTCAAACGCATTTTTCTCGAAGAATTTTTTTGAACCTTGTGCCAGCGAATACTCGAAGCCTAATGAATCGATTACATTTTTTTCTCTCTAATTATCTTCTTATTCACAGTGACCAAGTCTATTAAGTCACTGTGCGTGGCCGATTTATTTAATTTTATTAATTACTATTTTTCAGACCCTTTGAATAAAAAAAAGGGTCTTAAAGATGAATTTTCTTTCAAAACGCCGCCATTTTATCAAAAAGAATGTTTTTTTTTCAAGAGGCCATGCATATCGATACATATTGAATTTTTTCTTCTTTTTTATTTTCAGATAACCCTTCACCAAAATTTCGATGGGACAATAAAGGGAAACTTTTTTTTATCATCACATGGAAGCTTATAACTTTGTGCAATTTTCATATCTTTTATTAAAAATCGATTTTTAAATAGTTGGCTATATGCTCAATTAATTATACGTGTGATTTATTTTTCGAAAAATTGACAATTTTTTTACTCGTCATAGTTCTTCATTAACAGGAAAACTCGAAACATTGTGTTGCAACGCGTGAGTTTGCCCGAAGCATAACTACCATGCACATAATTGTTATTATCACAGTACGCGGTAAGGACTAAAATTGATCAAACATCTGTCGGAATAGGCCGCCCCTGTGAATCAAGCTCTACCGGTCGTGGTAAAAGCTCGAACACGTTAAGAGCCGGGGGGGGGGGGGGGGCTGGTCGAGATATCCTTTGGACCTCTCTCCGTTGAATGGTTGGCAGACACGCTTTTTCCGTTCGCCGAAAACACACAACTTAGAGCATTAGACGTGTTATTTCGGTACTGGGTGTGCCGAATGACGTCAGAGAGAAAGGGGGGACAAACAAAGAGAGAGAGAGAGAGGGAGAGAGAGAGAGAGAGAGAGAGAGAGAGAGAGAGAGAGAGAGAGAAACAACAGAGCTGAATAACTCAAAGTATCATCAAAATCTTACGAGAGAGTAAGGAAGGCAGAGGGTGGGGGCCTGTAATAAAAGCTCGTTATTTACTGCTCCCCCCTCGCTCTTTTTCGCTTCCTCCTTCTCTCTTTCTCACTCTGTCTCTCTCTTTTTCTGTGCACGACACGCACGTGCGTGGGTTGCATTCGCCGCAATCGTCCACGTCACGTTGAATTTCTGCGCATGAAAACGTATCTCGAAAATGTTGTCATCGTGCCTGAGCGAGTTTTTTACGTGGGCATTACTAATGCAACGGTGGCGCGTCATTCGCCAGGACGAATGAAAGACGTTTCCCTTTTGAAACGTCTCCCACGCTTGTTCTCTCTCTCCCTCTCTCTCTCTCTCTCTCTCTCTCTCTCCCCCCTCTTTTCTTTCTATGATAAATGCAAACGTATCGTTTCCAAAAGCAAAATTTGCCGATTTCAAGTATCCGCATTCGTCACGTTATCGTAATGGCCTAAAACATTTCTGGGCTGCTTCGATTCGTTTGACTTCCGGTGAAGGCAATTGGTGCTACATTTAATCCGATTTTCTTCGTAATTGTGTTAATCTCGTATTATGTGAATCGGCTGTGGATCTTATCAGATTATTCGTACGTTTATTTGTGGCTATATCTGTATATGTAATATATATTGATTATTATCATTATGTTGTACATATAACAGTTACCGACATTACGTTTTTTTATTTGGCATTATTTTTTTTCGTTTTCACCATATTGTTTACCATTATTATTATTGTTGTGGTCATTATTCCTGTCATTATGATGATTATTTTAATTGTTGTTATTATAACTATTGTCATAATATTACTCACTCTGTATCTGGCACGGGTATCATTGGTGCGGGTAATCGTCCATTGTGATCCATAAAGTGATTATTTTCGGGCTCCTCTTGGACGGGGGTTTCGTAAACGAGTGTCTCGACCATGGATCCTTTACTGGACCCAAACGAGACCCTGAAGTGAGAGAAAAAGCATTTTCACAATTGTGCCACGTATGTGGAAAACATAAGAAACGAGGGGGAAAAAATAATTGCGTTGAATATTTCGCAATAATTTCTTTCGTGAGAGTAAATAAAAGAGGAACGATTGTATCGGCGAGAGATAATTTATCGACGAATGTCGTTTTCGACTTTATCGGCCGGTGGTAAGCGATGGGCTGAAAGAAGGCGCCATAGAGTTTCGCCATCTGGCGGCTACGCGTATTATTGATATTCGTGGAGTGACCAGTCGCATGGTACACAGAGTGTAGGGATATATATATATATTTATATAGTTGTGTGTACATATGAATATGTATATTGGCGTAATATACAAGCTTGCCAAGCATTCGTGCGAGCAAATGTATTCGCCTCTGAAACCGTTGTTGTGATACATTGGATGTGTCATGCGTTTCAAGGTCCCTGACGTAACATATTCGCCCCAGTACGGTTTGCCGTTTTTTCGTCGCTCGTTTCCACGCAATCTCATCCCCCTGGCAACTTGGCCATAGAAATGAGCGTTCACACGAGATTTCTAACTTCTATCAGCTTCTGCATACAAGGAACAACACTTTGATGTCTACTTTCGATTTTGGTGAAACTCGTGTACGGTAGAGCATTGAAAACTTTTAGACATGTATTTTTTTCATCGGAGGGAAAACTGATTTAACCATTCGTTGTCACACCGGGTCAGACTGACCCAGTGACCCAGAAAAAATATGCCAAAAATCAGATGGCAACATGCAAAAAAATGGTATAGAGAAAAAGTCGCAAAAAACTCGGCGACGCCAGGTCGTTTGACCCACAGTGACAACAACGGGTGAAGATGCAAAGTAACAACAATATTTGATTTCGTGTCGGCTCACTCTTTTCTCACTCATTTAGGCTACAAAAATCACCGGAACATTTTTGAAAATCTTTGCTGGGGTTCCATAACCTAAAGCTGCCGAAGAAGAGTTTAGATGCTAATAAAAACAAATGAATGAAAACATTAAGAAAAAATGTCGGTGTATTTCAACGATGCAAACTTCAATACCATGTTTCGAGTTTGTATGGAGAAAGTGGCATAAGCCGATGGTCCGTCTCTTAAATTCCGCTAAAAATCGAAAAATCATCGGAACTTCACGAATCGAACGTCATTTTGAAGAGAAAACGATTGCGAAGAGAATGCACACAAAGCGGAGTTTTAAATCCAAACATTTACAATAAAGCCACTCATTTTGTGCTAAGATGGGATTTTCTTTCGGATTTCTAATATTTTTAAAAAATTCTATATCGAAGTACATCTACCCCCTGAACATGAGTTTACTATCACTTTTCACAAAAATCCTCAATTTCGATTAAAAATCGTCAAATGTATATGGAAATACGTTTTTCGCGTTTAGCCGACGCAATTTTGAACTTTTGATAAAAAAAAATCCGTGACATTACCAGTCAGTGGAGATTTTCCCATCGAATAGACCCTTAAAATCGTTTAAAAGCCGGAAAAATATTTTTCGACTCATTTCGCCACGTTTCTGAAATCGCCAAAATCCCAAACTTTCAAAAAAACAGTAGCGTCGGTCCTATTTGAAAAATATTAATTTAAGGCGCTATACCAGTGTGACACTTTCAAAAAATCGATTTTTTTTGCCTTTTTCCACAGTTTATACTTTCAAGAATATCCTGTAAAAAAATTCAACGCCGTGTCTCTAATCATTTTGCTTGCAAAAATCGATAGTTAAATATTTAAACGCGTTTTTCTCGGACTGAGATTTTTCAAATTTGCTGTAACTCAAAGAGCAATTATCCTATTGACTTGAAATTTGAACTGAGTTCTCTTGATTATATTTACTCTACAATGACGTAGGATATTTTTAATTAGATGAAAATTGACGATTTGGCATTGAAAAGAAAACGACCATTTTATAGGCAAGAAAACAGACTTTTTTCATAACTACGCCATTTTCTTAGATTTTGATATTTTTCGAAAATCCTTCGTCATTGTACAGAAAATACCTTCCAGTTTAACGACGTTTTTTCCTTTTTCGGTTTCAGCGACCCAATCGGCCGGAATCATCTCATGGCAGTAGTGGAGGAACTTTTTTTTTGGCGCCTCCGAAGGCAGTGCATAAATCGGTTGGATCTCAATATTTTTCAATGAAAAAATTATGTAATATAGGTCAAATATAGCCAAACATATTCTTAATTTTACGCAACATTTAATTGAGTACTTTTCTTTCAGAAAATTCCCGAAAATCACCCAAATTTTCAGCGTTCACACTGGTATAGCCCCTTAATGGCGGGTTTTCAAACTCATTTTGATAGACTTAGGGGAAGCCTCTTGAAAAATGGCCGAAAAAGAGGCGAAGGGATGATTGGAAAAAATTTCGACAATCATTGCTTTTGAAATTCTGCAAAAAAAAAAACGAAAAAAAAAATCGTAGCTCGATGAATTAAACGGCATTTGGCATAGAGAAAATGGTTACGAAAAAAAATAACTGCAGAGCAGAATTTCAAATCCAGAGGGAAAGTAAATGGTAGGCAATTCAGTGGTCACTTTTTTGGGCCGAAATACGAAAAAAAATTTAAATTCAGATATTTTTTTACAACTCCATTTCGATATTTTTTACGCCTCGATTACGAATTGACCATTCATGTCCCCTGAACACCTCCATTTTTATTTAAAAATCGTCGAAAATGTATGGAGTGTGCTATATCCCCTTAAGCTTGCTATCCGGCACAACTGCAAAAATAAATAAACTTCAACCCCCCCCCCCCTCGAAGTGTTACCCACCAGGTTCAATTTAACGCACCCTTATTGAATGTGGGGTGAGAGAAGAAAAAAATGGGGTGGTTCGTTCCTCAATTTTTTTGTCCAATGTACCCATATTAGATTTCTTATTTTTTTGCATTAGAAAAATTTACGTTGTTGTTTCACTGAAATCGGTGGACTGTCTGCGGGTGAAACTGCAAAATGAAAATGGCATTGAAGTTCGCATCGTTGGAACACAACGAAAATATTATTTTCCCTTATTGCCCAACCCTTTTTTGGCACGTTTAGCCTACAAAAATCACTCCAGCATTTTTAAAGATCCTTTCTAGGGATCTATGAACTAACCCTGCAAAAAAGAGTTTAGAAAGTAACAAAAATAAAGGAATGAAAAAATAAAAAAGAATTTTCGTTGCATTCCAACGATGCAAACGTCAACACCATAGAACGGAGTCCTTGACATGCTCCACTTTAGAGGGTGGTTCTAGCTCTTGAAACCTCTTATCTGCCGATAAAAAATTCGTATCTAAAAGTTTTGGATGCTCTATCTCCTACACATATAGAAGAACATGTCCTGACTGACTAATGAAAGACGAGCCAAAACAGGTGAACCTAATTACATGAAATTTGGACAGTAGGTTTTTGTGAGCTAAGCACCCGCTAAGAAGAGATTGTTCGAAATTCAACCCTTAAGGGGAGAAAGAGGGTGGCAAAGTGTGTATGTGAAATTAAAAAAAAAATCTGATTAGAAGATTTACTTGAAATGTAGTTTTAAAGGTCTTCAACACAATTAATAAAACACGTATTTTAGCGTTTTTGAAATTCAACCCCTAAACGAAGGGGGGTGGCAAAATTTGTACGGCAAAATAAAAAAATCGGTTCGAATTTACTTGAAACTTTGCATTACTGCTCCTAGACACAACTGATGAAATTTCAGCGTTTTTTAAATTCAATCCTTAAGGGGGAAGGGGGGTAGCAAAAATAGTACGGTAAAAGAAATCTGCTCAGATTTACTTGAAACTTAGTATTGATTCTCTTCAACACAATTCTACGTGTTTCTTAACGAAACATTTCAGGAGCACATTTCATTAAGGCGAGAGCTTGAATTAGAAGGTCTGAAGAATCGTTTTTTTTTAAATTGCTTAATACGATAGATAAACTATCCAAAAATATATTTTCGAAGATACAAGGCCTAAAGCAGAGAAGCGCTTGATATTTGATATTTCCTCATATTGAAAACTTTGAAGCGCGTTTTCTCCAGTTTTCATTTTCACGATTTTTCCAAATTGGCGGGCGTGATAGGAAAAAACTAAACGACCTATTGAATCAAACCAAAGTTCATTTTCTTCAGTATGAAAATATTTTCAAAGTGAATTAAAAGAGTCGTTGAAAAAGTCATTCTAAATAATTTTAACAGCACGTTAAAGTGTTTTTTATTAACACATTTTTTTTTCAATCCTGAGAAAAGTTATAAGTTCGCGATTTTTTCAACTTTTTCTTAATTCACCCAGGAGAAAAATATATGGCAATTGAAAATTTTATTGGTTTATTTGGTTCAGTCAAGAATTACAAGAATTACATGGACGCACATGGAATAGGCTGATAAATCTGCAGTCATTTATTGGGTCATATTGAACATGTTTTTTTATCCATTTCAAATATACATGAAAAGATACTTCAATGTTTACGGAGATCACTTTTTTTTCCTTTAAAAAAATAATGCCCGAAAAACCGCCTTTTTGGACCTTCTAATTCAGGCTCCCGCCTTAAGGGGTTATATACAGTTAAAATTTTCGAAAAACCGATTAAAATTTTTTTTTTTCGTAATGTACATATATTTAAAGTACACACACAGAATATTAATTCTGTGATATATTACTTACTTTAAATATATAATGTACATATATTTAAAGTCCACACAGAAAATTTCTTGTCAATCCGGCGAATATTCTCGAAGTTAGACGCACATTTGTAATGACGTGTCAGAGCGTTCGAAAGTGCTTTCCAAATTTTAAAAGCGTTTTTCTCAAAATTGTGTGTTTTAAAGTCGACGAGCCGGATTTCTCGAAAACGGCTGAGCCGATCAGTCTCAAATTTTAATACCATCTTTTCAAGTATATTTTTTAGTAATTAATCTAAGGTTTATTCTCACCGATAAATATTTTCCATTTTATAAACAATTTGAGGCCTGAATTTTAGTCAAAAGGCGATTTTTTTTAAAGAAGCCGCCATTTTGTCAATAATGATTATTTTGCTTGTTCCTTCGATCAATTACAAGATAATCCATTATATTAACGAAATATTTTTGGTTTTTTTCATTTGAGATGATCCAGTCCAGAGATATCTCGCTCACCGCAAGGGGCCTTTTTTTAGAGGTGCTCCCGGAGATCAACTATAGCAGCTTTGAAAATAATTATTTTTATAAATAAAAAAATTAAAATACAGTTAAAAGTTACCATAATACGTGTACAATTTTTTACGTTAATAGATTTAAAGGTCTTCTGAAGAAAAATTCTTGAAAAATCGATCTTTTTGGGCCTCCTGACTGTATATGATCTCTTAAGGCGAGAAATCCCTTTAGAAGCGTGAAAAGTAGGTATTTTTCGGGATTTTTTTTAGAGGGGATAAAATAATCTGATCATTTTCAAATTTGGACATGAGTTTATTATAACTGTCAAGTTCGAAAAAAGAAAAAAAATTTGGGATGACCAACAAAATGGCGGCGTTATTAAGGGTCTTCGGACGCCTGTTTTCCGCGACATCGATAAGTGCTGCAGTTGTCACTCTTTTTCTGTTGATCCGAAAAAGATTCAATAAGTGTCATACATTTACTGACATATTAAGGGGAAGGATATACCTAAAAAATGATGAAAAAGTGCAAAATTGAAAATTTGGGAGCCTTTTTACTCCAAAGTTCGAATTTTCGACCATTTGTTCGACATATTTGACCCCAAAAAATTATTTATTTACACGCTACCTTTCGAACTTTAGGTATATCCTTCCGATAATATTACTGAGAGTAACCTCCCAAAATTTCATTCAAATCGGTCGATAACTTTTTGAGCTACAACACGAGCAGTTTTTGAAAAAGTAGTTTCGAGATAATCGCCTTTAAAGTTTCAACATGTGACTCGTTACCTGACCGCATGCTGTCCCCGCGCTCTAGACTATATGCGATAACTCCGCAAATATGCAATATTTCGAGTTTTCCTTTGGTCAGTATATTCCTTGGGTATCGTACTTTCGAAATATGAAGAAAGAAAAATCGATTTTTTGAAAGTTCTAAAGGGATTTCTAAAGGTGGACACCAAAGTGATGTTCCTCGTCACTGTTTTTTTTTTAACGTTACGATACATTGGTTCCTTCGCAGTTTTCGCGAGCTGTTTCCACAGGGAGAAAATCGAAGACGACGTTCGAAAGTACGGAGCGAGATGAATGAATTGTGGAAATTATTGCGAGGGTAAGATCGCAAGGGCTAGCCACATCGTAAAGCGTCTCTATAGAGCTTAGAGTGAGAGGTACAGAGAGGCAGAGAAGCTGCAAGCGATGGGGATTTCTCTCGTATAGTTACACACGTTCGAGGTTGTTCTATGACCACTGAAAGTCGAGACTGGAATACTGGCCGGCAAGTTTACAGGCCGGGAAAAGAGCCGCACGTTCACGTTACGGACAAAATATTACTTACGATACTTCCGCGTGTATCATACAGACGAGTTTGAGAATATCGCCGTTCATTAATTCATTGAAAATCAATGAGTAATACATAATGTAAATAAAAAGCATATTTCAATAATGAATGAATGAAATACGATAAAATATATGAATAGTATTATTAGAGAGATAATAAATATTACATTTAAAAAATTATAAATATCGAATCAAAAAAATTAAAAATTAAATAATAGGGGGGGATGGATACTGAAATAATGATACATAAAATTAAAAAAAAATCCTATGAATAATAATAATCAAAAGTACAGATTCGATGGATAATGGAATAATTATGAATTTTAAAAATAAATAAACAGTGGGCCTGCTGTATTTTTACCCAGTCATTCGAATATCACACGTGTATTATTTATGCTTATTTTATTTATTATTTCAATACCCGTTTCATCCGCTGAAATAAATAATTAAATTAACGCCAAAAACTGAATAATTTATTATTCAATCCTGTATTCATTTTTTCACGGTTCAGGCGGTATTCTAGCCCAGCAATTTAAAAAAATCTGTTAAAATCTAAAAAATCGAAACTAGTGTTTCGAACCTGGTTGATATAAAATCTCGAGTTCAATTTACGCGATTGACGTCAAATTTTGTATGGACCTTCAGTATATATCCCGCCATCGTCCCTACCCCGGGAATTGAAAAATTATTATAATTACTATTTAGAACAAAAGTTAAAAGTTTTATAAAAACAAGGCGAAAAATCAACCTTTTTTCGGACAGCCGCCGTTAATTTTTTTTATCTTTGGCACCCGCTATAATGATATTGTTATTGATAAAGAAAATTGGTTTTATTTCTGTTTCAGATAATTGGGCGCTTTGGAATGATGTTAACCGCCTCAACCCTTTTTGTTCACTTCGATACTTAAAAGCCCATAACTTTTTTAAATTTAATTGCTTTTGCCCAACATTTTATTAAAATAAGTTCTCGGAAGACCAATAAAACAAACGGCAATAAAATAGATGATAAAAATATACATTTTTTTAATCAAGCCCGAAAAAAACCTCGATATTTAGGCCTCTAGACTAGAAAATTGCCTCAAAACATGTGTTCAATTCTCATATTTTACATTCACTTCTCTTTCAACCCAAAATAACCAAAAACAATAAAAAATCAAAACCGTCTAGTTATCGACCGGCTGGATTGTTCGATTCCCGATCCTTCAAATTTGAGCCTCATCGTGGAAATTTTTTTTTCGCGGAGAGAATTATTTATTTTTCTTCTCAGCAGTGACTCAGAAAAATAGCAATTACCAACGCGCAGTTATACTCGTGTTGTACATTGGCGAGAATTAAAATCCACATTCGGTCCATATAAAAATCCGCAATGAAATCTGTCATGATTGTCGCCCGCGATACACTGAGAAAAAAAAAACAAATTGAATCAAAAAAATATATTGGTTGATCCAAATAAATGTGCTGCTGCGGAGTGCCACCGATATATGAGATTGTTACAATACTATAAAATATTGGAAAATGTGACTGATTTAAATAACATATTATTTTATTTGAAAAAGCTCTACTGTTCTCTGAATATCTACATTATCCTTCAAGTAAAATTATATTCTATTGAAATCATTCTATATACAATCCGTAGATGTATTGGATGAATTAATTAAGCGGTTGCTACTACATTTTTTATTCCGTAGAAAAATATAATCAATAGAATGAATTATTTCTTAACTACATCGAAACGAATATGCCATGGGACGTAAGTTCTTCAATTTGTTTGAAATCTTAAATAAAAAAGTGAGCATTCGAATGAACATCCACGATAATAGTGGAGAGAATATCAGATATCGAATGAAATATCGATGGAGAGGATATTGGATATTCAACTGATAAGAACATATACTACACTTTGATCTTAGCCACAGGCCAAGAAGCGGTACTCTTTAGAGTTTCTCCGGCGTTTAAGGGGTTAACCCCACTTGCGATTTTGGAAAAATCGATTTTTCTTTGCATTTTTTTGAAGTATAAGTATCCGGGCCCATATTTCTGTATGGGCCCGGAATAGATGACTATGTAAGTTTACAAAAAAAATATTTTCTTCGTGTAAACTGAAATTGAAACTTTAAACGCGTTTTTCTCAAAATGGCATTTCTGAAGTCGGTGACCAAGATTACTCGAACACTAATGAACCGATCTTCTTGAAATTTTGCAGGCTTATTTAATACATAAAAATGTAGTCTTTAATCGTTCGATTTTTTTTTTCGAAAAAAAATGGCCGTTTTATAGCCAAAAAACGGCCGTTTTTTTTCGTTAAAATCGAACCATTAACTTTGACTGTCCGCCATTTTGTGAAAAATGAATATTTTTTAAAATCCTTCGATTAAAGACTAGTTTATACTTATATTTGACTAAATCCATCCGCATTTTTTTTCAGATGATCCACTTCGCCGCAATGTTGGTCACCGCAAACCGTGTATATAAAAACATTATTTCATTGACGGCCATTTGCCACTAAACAATGTAATATTTTTCAATAAAAAAATTACTGAAAGTTCTTCAAGATGTGTTCTTTAAGATGATATATTGATCGATTAAAAAAGTTTTGTAGTTTTCTTTAAAAAAATTCATGAAAAAGGCCTTTTTTTGCGCTACAAGTGGGGGTAACGCCTTAAGACGGAATGACACCTCATCGCGGTCGGTATGGTAGAACAATTATAGATTCCCAAAAATCTCTGAAACGGCTCTTCAGATCCCGTCGAAACTTTGCCAAACGACGTCAAATAGATAGACGAATAGCTTCTAGCCCCTCAAATTTTCTGAATTTGAGAAAAAAAATGTAGATTGGCTTATCATAAGCCAATCTAGTTTTTTTTTCTCAAATTCAGAAAATTTGAGGGGCTAGAAGCTATTCGTCTATCTATTTGACGTCGTTTGGCAAAGTTTCGACGGGATCTGAAGAGCCGTTTCAGAGATTTTTGGGAATCTATAATTGTTCTACCATACCGACCGCGATGAGGTGTCATTCCGTCTTAAGTAGATTTTCGGTTCGCGCTACGCTTACGAGAAACGAGCGCGCGTGCGGCTTCTAGCGGTTACTCCGTGAACTACGCGTTTCCTCACACCTATAATTTCGGTGGCGCTCGGCCATGATTTGGTTGAATTTTTTCAACCAAATGCGCAAGAAACAAATTTTATTTTCGCATAATTTTTTAACCAGTTCAGACATTTGCTTAATATTTTTCAATCAAAATAAAATATTAATATTTTAACGAATAATGTACTTGGAAATCAATATCGGATATGGTGAAAAAAATAAAATAACACATTTACTCAATAGAAATTTTATCTGAATCAAACGAGCGAAATTCTATTTTTCTTGTGTACTCGAATCAACAATATTCATGTTATGAATTGAAACGCTTTTTTGTTCGTTGCAGAAAATGCATTCAAAACTATATAATTTGTCCGCGGAAATTTTTTTACATAGTTTCAATAGTATATTGTTCTCGGCTAACAATATATCTTTTGAATTAAAAAAAAATCCGATTATTTACACCGACAATTTTACAATTGAATCAACGAAATTTCATTCAATAACATCGATGATATTGGATCAATTATTTTTTTTCTCAGTGTATGACAGTCTTATATGGCGCACGCACAAGACTGCGCGCGAAAGGCGTACAAGTGGCAATATTGAAAAAAAAAGAAAAAAAAACGACAGCATAAATATCGGCCCGACCGATAGGGCGGCGAACACTAGAATGACTCGATTGAGTGAATACGGCGAAGTAGCGAGTGTCGCGCGCGCACCGCGCGTATATAAGTCCGCGATATAGACCGGAGAGTGGATTGACCAGACCAGAGATAATTTTATAATCGCCCAGAAGCCATTTGACTGTGATAATTATATTGAGCGTGCGACAGCCCCGGTCATTGACTGCTCGAAACCACGAGCTAAATCCTTCACTGGATATCAGTTTTGCTCGGAGATCATCGATACTCTCGAGAGGAATAATGTTTTCAATTTATGATTCAGGAGGAAATCGATTTAATTAATTAATTGATCGAATTAAGGGGGAGGAGATATCGATAGGCGAGGAAAAAATTTGCCGATTTTGATGTTTTTTTTTAAGGAAAGTTTTCTCCACCATTTTTGAGATTTAGGGTATATTTTGTTACTACTTTTGGCTGTTACGTGGTATTTTTTGCTGATATTAATATCTCAAAAGGGCGGGGGTATGGCGCGGTCTTTTAAGGGATAACACCACTCTAGGATTTTGGGGAAGTCGATTTTTTTGGTTCAAAAAATACTTTGGGTCGTAAAAAAATATACAATCGGTCATGTAGCGAATTTTTATTAAAGGCTTAAGGGGTTAGGCCACAGTAACGGGTATAAAATCATGTGCGAATTTAACAATTTTTTTCGTATGAAAAAGTTATTCACTCATACAATTAATTACACATCTATTTATGAACATCAAGCTGTTGGAAAATATATGTATATTTTTATATTTCGATGTACAAAATGGACGACTACTAATATTTTATTTTGTTTTTTTAGGCTCTCCGCGGTGTGACATTTAGCATCCACAATTTTTTTTCTAGAACAAAAAACGAAAATTTTCGTCAATCTACATAAGAATACCTAAAGAAGTACGTACGGAATTTAAAAAATATTGTTTTATACAAAAGTTGTAGGTATTTGATCTTAATAAATGAATTTTCAGTGAAAAATTTCGTTATAACTGTTCATAAAATGAAAAGTTTTCGATCAATCAGAAATTCCGTACGTACTTCTCTGCGAAATGCAATTAGGAACATAACTTTTAAATTAGAAGAAAATCAAGTGAAAATCGTTGAAGTTATTTGTCCCGCCAATTGGAAAAAAGCTGCTTCGAGAAGTTTCGAGTAGTCGGCCAATTTGTGCATCGAAAAAGAAATATATATTTTCTAACAGCTTGATACTCATACTAAATTGATGTGTAATTAATTTTATGAGTGAATCACTTTTTCATCCGAAAAAATGGTTACATTCGCACATGAGTTTATACCCGTTACTGTGGCCTAACCCCTTAAGCCGATTGAGTTGAAACTTGATAGAAATATTGATAATATTGGTATCTTCTACTCGACGATAATTGTTGTTGAAAAATTGGAAAAAACGACTTTTTTAATCCACATTTTACAGAAATGTTGCGTGAAATGTTGAATTTTTTTGTAAAGGCGTGCCATTTTTTTAAATTTGCATTTTCTTAATTTTCATTACCGTCACATAAAAACCATACGTGTTCTAATTGAATAAATATTTGGACTTTTTTGCAAATCAAAGTCTACGGGAAGCTAGACTGTAAGCCGATTCGCAACTCCCACGGCGACCTTGCTGTAACACTTTGCCACAGCTCCGCCATTTTGATGACGAATTAATTAAAAAAAATTGTTTCGTTTGCTTAAATATATACTGTTGAAGTATACCTAAAGTTTGATAATTGTAGAACAATTATTTCTTACTTCAACCCTTAATAGTCACACTGGGTCCACGGGATCCAAACAAATTATTTGGATGCCGGACAACTTTTTTTTCCAATGAAACATAATTTTTTTTATATGCGTAAGCGTTTCATTCTTTCCTTCTAAATCGCACCTGCGTTGGATGAAATAAATATACTTTTTGAAAAGTCCACAGAAACCGCTATGTCTATTTCAAAGTACGTTGTTTCCAGATTATAAAACAATTTTTTTGTTGTCAATAATTACAAGAGTTACAGCAATTTATGTAAAAAAAAGTCATTTTTCACGTTTATTTTTGCATAATTTTTGTTGCATATCTAAAATTTAATTTTCGATTTCTAACCAATATCCTACTATTAAACAAAGTTCAAATTATGCCTCACTATTTTTTTCATATCGCTCAATGCATTATTTCATTATTTATAACAATTTAAAATATCAATGAGGAGTTCTATACTTTTGGCAGTAACTATGGCTATAAAATATTATTGTCCCTTCCGGGAAATATAAAATATCGTTAAAATATGGTAGAGAACATCATACATTTCTCTACGTGCACCAGATTTCAAGGTGAGACCCTCGCGGGTAGCCTCC